>JAOSYY010000008.1:4820608-4832090 GCA_025727935.1 Hebomoia glaucippe | reverse complement strand
GTTTTCGATTAACCTGTTCAACCAAAAAAACTTCTTCAGCTTTATGAATACAGAATAGCCTCTTTGAATTCATAATTAATTATAGTATATCTCAAAAGGTGGCGCTAATAACAATTTACAATAATAATTTTTGATTTGTATTATACTTGTATATTTTTAATAAAAAGTATTTGTTTTCATATAAGAAATTAATACATCTTTTTCGATTTATTTAAATTTATAAATAATAATTGCAACTTCTTATAATTTATGACACCACGTTTAGTAATACTAGAGTATGGCGTTAGATGTCAGGAGTATAGTTGTTTAGTAAACAAGATGCAATTTAGAAAAAAATCCTTTTATATATTGTACTAGCCAATTTGGCAAACGTAATTTGCCATTTAATGTTATCACAAACAACTGTCGTTTATATAAACGACCTTCTCCAGACTTTAATAAATACAACAAAAAAGGATTAGCGAAATCGTTACATCACTTGACTCCTGATGTGATGACCAGCGGGGCAGAGGGCTATATCGAATTATAAATATTTTTAGATGCAAAAAAACGGTTATTAACTCACCCTTTTAAATAAGATTTTTTGAAGGTTAATGTTGAGTATCTTAAAAGTGCAGACATTGAGACATGAAACGATAGAACCGGGGTCCGAGATTTACCAGTTTCCTTTGAAAATTTTTATATTTACAAACAATGTACCTAGGACTTTTTATCAGTTAGTCGAGATAAAAAATTAAACAGTTTCATTAAAATATTTAGGTATAAGAATGGATGAACTAGCGTTTTTTTTCATTCGATAGGAAGGCAAACGAGCATAAAGTTCATTAACACTAAGCGATTCCTGACGACCATAGACATCTTCAAGATCTAGAAGATCTTTGACAAATTTGCATCATTTGGCATTTTTAGGACGTTCTGCTGCCGGCGTTACTATTTATGTTTATGTCTAGTTTTCGGAAATTCATAGACTGGAATCGAAACGCGCTCAGCACTTCACGAGTTTTCTATCCATGTACGGTGGCGCGTGACTCGGACGGAACTTATAAATTCTTTGGAGTTCCTCCCACCACATTTAATACTCGAAATAGCTGTGTTTTTAACACTCATCATACTACCGGTAACCCGTACCCGAGGCAGAACATAATTTACATATTATTAAATGCAACTGCGTTCCGGCCGGAGTTCTGGCGTCGCGGTTGCTTTATTCAACCGTTGGTCTACAGAGCCTTCAACTCTTCGCTGCGCCGAGGTTTCATTCGCATCAGGACTGTAAAAGTAATATGTCAGATGTCATCTGTTTAATAAGAGACAATAATTATCATTATGATATATGCCTATTGAGAGTAATCAAACACTGCTTCTTGACAAATTCATATTTTTCTTTTTCATTTTTACACTTGATTTTTCTAATGAATAACTAAAAATACATTATAACGATATTAACATGAAAAATTGTATATGAACAATATTTAGAAACACTTCAATGCGTTAAATTACTAAAACAAACCGACAAACTCTTTTGATTTATTATGTTAGTATACTCAGATAATTATTAATATAAGGCATTTCTTTTTATGCAGAGAAATTCGAAACATGACTGACTAAAACATTTTTATTCCCTATCAGCAAAGTATTATAATACGTGCACAAATGTAACAAGGGCTCATGTTTACCTTACACCTTTTGTTATTCAAAACTATTCCCATAAGTTGGCTCAACATATTAATTTTTTTACTACATTTTTCCCGAGGCTTCACTCGCGTTTATAATATAAGTATTAGTCGATTTATCTATACATATAACAAGTAAATCGCGTGTTAGTAAAGTCAATAAATGATAGACAGCTCAAAGTAGTTGACAAAATGGATATGAACGAGAGCAAAGCTGCGGGCCACTGCTAGTATACACTTAAAATTATTCATTATTATAAACAGACCATGCAATAATGTCTGTTTGTAATAATGAATCTAATTATTAATCTGAGGAGTTTGTTTATTTGAACGCGCTAATCTCAGGAACCGCTGGTCCGATTTCAAAAATTCTTTCAGTGTTGTATAATACATTTGTCAATTACATTGTATGTATTTTTATATGCTGTATCATAAAAAAATAGAAATTAAAAATTTTGTCTAAAAATTAAAAAACAAAATTAGGGGTGGACTACCCCTAACATTTAGTGGGATGAAAAATAGATGTTGGCCGCTTCTCATAGATACCGGATAAGCAGAAAAAAATTTCATCAAAATCGGTCAAGCCGTTTCGGAGGACTATGGCAACGAAAACTGTGACACGAGAATTTTATATATTACATAAAATCAACGCGGGTTAAACCGCGCGCTTTTGCTATCGACATTATATATTAGCTATATATCGCTGAATTAGCCGATACAGACAGACAGTAGTGTCACAAATTATGTATTAAATACATGATAGAAAACTACTTTGATTTTACAAACAAACATTCTAATTCTATTTATACGTTTAAATACAATCTGTGTTCATTTTTAATTACGCAACAACGTTTATATTTAATTTACACTAATTAACTTGTCATTGCAGTGATGCATTTGAATGTTTACGTTTACGGAAAATCTTATAAAAATATGGCAATAGCCAACATGTTGGCGAACTTGAAAACGTACATTGACCCTACTATGTTATGTGTATTGGAATGTCAAGAACATTTCTATTTGCAATCTACGGTGCAGTTGTAACCTAAAGTCAATTGAAAATGTTTATTACGGTTGCCTCCGGTAAATACGAATTGATTTGTCTTGTATCTAAGCGACAATATATGAAATTGATTTCAAAAAATGTATATAACTAGCCGATTCGCCCAAATTCGCTGCCACATAAAATTAAGAAATAAATATTATAATATTACAATGCTAATCTTAAGAGATAGACATATGTTAACTTGATGCGCATACGCAGCGCACCTATTAGGAGTTCTCAAAAGAAAAACAACTTTTCACGTTTTTGCAATATTTCTCATCGCTGCTCCGCTCATATTAATCGTAGCGTGATGTTGGTTACATCTTTCTGATAAATAGGCTATCCAACATTGAATAAGTCGATTCGAAGCAGTAGTTTAAGAGATTACCGCGTCTAACCTAACAAACACACAAACAAACTCGCCAGCTTATTTTATTAGGAGATGAGAAGTTTTAATATCGGTTCTTCCTTCAAGTTTATTTTACATTAAAATTGTTGTTTTAAATGGTTCAAAAATTTACTGGTAGAATTTTTATATTTTTACGATTTTATTTTTCCTAAATATGTTATGCTGTCAGTGAAGATCCCGTCAAAATCGGACCAGCCGGAGATCTGTCGGAACAGACACAAATAGACATTACAAAAAAAAATCATTATCATTTTATTAAAAAAAATCTAAATTGTGTCTCTGTGATATATAAATACTTTTATATACATTGATTTGTTTTGATGTTACGGACTCTTGAATTAAATTTATACGCATAGATTTATATAATTTATCAATAATGTTGCCAGATAAAGGATTTGTTTATAAATGAACGCGATTCGCCGGCGGAATAGGGCATCAGTGCGCGCGTAATGCGGTCGGGCGGTGCACGCTTGCAACGCAGCGCAATAAACGTTAACACTATGTCTGACTGGTCCGTCTTCGGCCGCGACTCGGGCCGCTGCGACCCATTCGAGGGTGACTGTGCGCAGGAGTCCTTTGCGTCGGACTTAACCCTTGTGCACCCGGATAAGTCTAGTGAATACGGAATCGTGCAGAATGGGTAAGTGATTTTGTGAACTACTTATCTCCAGTTCTACCTGACACTACTTCCAGCGAGTATATGAGTAACTTATGAAAAAAAAATATTTTTATTTATAAACTCGTTTGCCTTGATTTTGTGTACTCGCACCAGTATTTCTCGAGCCACTATTAAATATAACATTAGCTATGTAACAGTAAAAGTCTCATCAAAATCAGCGCAACCATTCCGAAGAGTATCCGAAATAATCGGATAAACATTTTATAAATATTATTTATGTTCTGTGTACTTTATATATGTTTACTTGAAATAAAAACACTGTTAATTTGATATTGTAAAAAAATTGTCCAATATAGTTTATTAGTATAGACCAGCCTTCGCATTTTTCGGCTTGGATATCTAATTTGTCAAGCAGTCACAGTGTTAAAATTTATCTCAATTAAAATATTAGTTTAAAACACGGTTTTTGTGCATGCAAGCATTAAATTGTACAAGTTAGTGCAGATAAAAAAGTTTCATGTATCTTCAAAATCAGTAATTTATATTTATTTGTTAACACCTAACATAATTGCGTTAACAACATGATAGCATTACTGGCTTGTTATCGCATTTTCTGTCTCAGAAGATTAGGTATACGGAGGTGTCAAGTTACATACAGTTGTTATGATAAGCAATGCATAAGGCGCTTACAGTGCACAAAACTATTAAGTTCTTATTAATTCCAATAACGGGAGAGCTGGTAAGCATTTTGGGTAAGGTTTTCGAGGCTAAATGGAATCTTACATATTTTCTTTATACCTGAGTCCTGCGGTCCTAGTATAGCTTGCGGCTTATAGAAATGAGGTTCTTGTGCAATTTGAGATTTTTACAGATTACAATTTTATATCACAATAGATCAGAACATACACCCGGGGCTAAAGTGTTGACAGGCGAATGATAAACACTTTTTCTCAATTAAAAAGCAGTGTTGGCGGCAATTTGAAATATTTGTGGCAACAGTAATTCATAGTCAAAGAGCTGACCTACGCAACTTCGTCTATGTTACAAGATTATATACTAAGTTTTAATTTCGTTCGAGAATAAAAAAAAAATGTTTTCCGATAGCACCATGTTTGACAGTTGGGACCAGTTTGTATGGGAAAATAAAATTGTCGTTATTAGTTTCTTCCTGTCAATTTTTCTTCACAGTTTAAATCTTCCTTGGACCTCTACAAATATTGCAAAACCAATTAGCTACACCGGTCGAGACGTTCTTAGCGAGACAGATGAAAAGCATCATTTTTATATATGTAGAGATCGCTTTATACACCATACCCAAAACACACACCAGCTCTTGAAGTATATATATTACTGAAAATCAGATTCGTTGCATTTTAGTGCAAACTATCAGCAAGCTACAAATGCATTTATTTAACTCGGGACAAATAAAACTAGCTTAGTAGTTATTGACCGTGGTTTCGCCCGCGTTCATGTGGATTCTGTCAATCTCTTTTAAATATACGTTATTTTTGGATAAATCATTAACTGGGTCACGTGGGTACTACTGATTTTTATTGTTAACGTATATAATTCTTTATGTTTTTATATAAGAAACAAATTCATTTTCGCTGTTAAATTAGAAAATTAGGTTGAATTGCACCTTTGCAATTGATAGTTCTTAATAATTTTATGAATAATTATTGTACATGTTGGACTTGAGTAGGAAAACTGTTATTTGTGATTCGCTAGTCAAATTGAAGTTGACAGCAGATTCTTTAATAACTTCACAATCATTGATCAATAATTATATAGGTGAGTTTTCTAATATTTTCTGCTTTTCGCAAGAAAAGAAATTACGTTCACAAAAAGATTTTCAATTTTGTATGACTTGCGGTGCTACGCGATTTTATGTAAGGTGATTGATGATACTGAAATAAAAATAGTTTATAATATGCGCAATAACACCAGCTGGACCGGTGAATGTTCCATTAAAAGCGGTGCTGCCATTTCGGAGATACGAGTTAGCCAACACAAACAGGCAATTTTAATAATAAATTGCGTTTCTGTTATAAGTATAAAATCCTCAAATGCATTCAGAATCTATTATAATTAAATTAATTAATTATTACTACTTAGAGCTCCGTCCAGGTCACGTACCACCGTTCATAGATAGAAAGGTCGTGAAGTGCTGTGCGTATCAACTTATGTCTACGAATATCTGAGTATTCGAGGTAATCTAATATATAAAATTCTCGTGTCACAATGTTCGTTCCCATACTCCTCCGAAACGGCTTGACCGATTCTTATGAGATTTTATATGCACATTCAGTAGGTCTTCACCCGTAAATTTTTTTAGACAAATATTTGTTTCAGTCTTTTATTATACATACATACAACCCTAAATTTTATATATTTATGCGGCAAATAGACGTTTGCTGGGTCAGCTAGAAATAAACTCGTCAGCAGAACATAACTGGTGTATAGCTTCAGTATTAAAATGGGGAACGCGTCCCCCAGCTCTCCTGGTCTTGGCTGTGTCCATTGACGACAGGAATCGCCTACCACCAGATGACCTGTATGCCCGTTTGTCATCTTTTGTATAAAAATTAGTGTCATAATGAATTTGACTAAACATGTTGGAATATTTAATTCAAATAACTAGCATTTATTTGCATAATAATTATCGCCTTCGTATTATTGTAATGCAATATGTATGGTGTAAGTTCAAGGTTACTACTGCACTTATGCGAATAAAGCTAACAGACTGCGGTTAGGAAAAATTAGGATAACCTGCAAATAAATAAAATTAGACTGTTTGTTTGTGATATTAAAATGACCACTTTCTACTTAAAGCATATGGTATATAGATCATTTTTTTTTTGCAATTTTTGTCTCTCTGTTTCGGCTGATCTCTGAAACGGCTTGAACGATTTTGATGGATTCCTAATTTATAGCTGATGCAAAAAGTATCTCAAGCTACTTTGTATTTGAAATAACTATGTATTTTTGTTAATTAGTAATATAAATAATAAAAATGTCTATTCCGCATGGACGAAGTCGCGGACAGAGCTAGTATTAAATAACACAATTATTAGATTTATATTTAGTAGAATTTTTTGGTATTTACACAAAAATAATTGTATTAAATAAGCGCTTTTATTGTATGGATCGACACAGAAATATGTCTGTCCTATAATTTAGGTTTCTGTTCAATTATTTATGATATATAACTGTTACCCGCGATTATTTGAATTAATTATGCAAAGAAAGTTTTTATATACGTTACTTACAAGAGAAATACATATTATGTCTTTGTATTGATTCCGATTAATCTTGGAAACGGCTCAACCGATTATGACGGAACTGCCACTGACAAATGGCTGATAATATTTTCTTTCACCACCTCTATCATCATCATGTATTATAAACACTCAGTACAGTTTCAAGCCTGTTTTTATTCCTTGAATATCTACGTCAATAGATCTCCGAAAAGAATGAACCGAGTTTGATGATGTTATGTTACAAAGCTGGCCTAAGATGGTGCTTCTTTGTATTTTTAAATTAAAAATATTAGATCGTTTGATTTAATTCTTTTGTAGAATGAAATATTTGTTTTTAAAGAGACATCAAGTTTGCAACGCGGCGGATCTACAATTTCGTTGAAAAAGCATATCATAATACGCTAATGAGAATCGTGTTATTTGATCAAACGTATACCTACGGGAATTAAAACACACAGGTTTCTATAACATTCTATGTATTAGCTTTCATTCGCCCGCGTTCGTGTCGATTTGGTCAATAACTTCCACTTGATTATAATCTTTTTTTTACACAAACCTATTAAATGTACAGACACGCTGTTCCAATTGTATATATATGGTAAATATCTTAAAATGCTGGTAACATATGTTACGCGCCGTAATACCAGCTATTTACCAGTAAAAGTTCCGTTAAAATCCATCCAGCCGTTTCATAGATAACGCGATCGAACAGTCAGACCGAGCGACAGATTGCATTTGATTTGTTCCAATTACCGTATACGAGTACTTTCGTTTGCAATTAATCTAGTTGTTTTTTTAATATTAAAAATTTGTAACGACATTATTTATCGGGTATCCTATCGTGTTCCGACATTTTACTTGCAGTCCGAAGACAGATTATCATGTGAAATGCGTCAAAATTCATTATAATTCTTCCCACGCGATATACGTCATTATTTCATTTGCATAAATTATAAGTACAATTATAGTATCGTGTTATATCCTACGTAGTATGCTTCATATATGAAACACTCTGAATTAACGATTTAATTGTCTAGAAATCTACATATAACAAATCAGTAGGTAACTCGTGTCTGTACGTTCAATGAAGTTATGCAAAAATAGTATGGTAAACAGCTAGAGATTGTTGACTGAATTGAACTAAATTGAAGCGAAGCCACGGCCTAAGGCTAGTTTCAAATAACATCGATTCGAATTGCAAATTATTACCTTCTCTACATTTTCAAGTGCCTGTAATATCGATATATTTTTTTCTCAAATCAGATGAGTACTGTAAGTAGTTAAAAGAGAAACATGGTTAATAAAATTTATATTTTATTTGCACTGGCAACTCACTGATGTTAGAACGCGTAATATAGGCTGCATTTTATCATCATTGCTATCAACATCTAATAGTATAATATGTAACGCGCCTGAATTTATCCTGTAAAAAATCCATAAAAATTGTGCCAGACGTTTCGTAAAAAAAAACCACATCGACGGACCCCACACAAAAAAACAAACTGATGGACATTTAGAAATTGCATTTGTCTATAAAAATATTACATAAGAACATTTCAATTACATATTTAAATATTGATATATAGCGTAAAAATCTATACTTATACTCGCTGACCCAGTAAAAACACCACATAAATATATAAAATTCGAGTTTGTATGTATTTTTATATGCTGTATCATAAAAAAATTAAAACAAAAAATGTTGTCTAAAAAATATAAAAAAAAATTACGGTTGGTCCAACTCTCAGATCTACAGAATATGCATATAAAATGTTATAGGAATCAGTAGAGCCGTTTTAAAGGATTATGGGAACGAACATTGCGACACGAGAATTTTATGTCAGGTATTGAAAAAAGAGTTTATTCTAGACTGACATTCATAACACGTCACATACGTAATTAATGTTCAACTTGGCGCAAACACGGCTAATATGTTATCGGCTCGTATTGTTTGCGATTTATTAGTGAAGGCGCATCAGAGCATAGGAAATGGACAAACAGTCCTACACGAGCGCGTCACAGAGCACCCGTGCCTGATTCTTGATAGCGAATGTTACAAGGAACAAATAATCTGACATGGAAACAATCGGACCAAGTAAACAATTTCGCTCGCGGCATTATAAATGACCCGGTGATATTGATAAAGGCATGTTTTGCATATCATTATTGATTAATACGACTCTCAATTTATATTCATTTTGCATTTTACGTTTAAACAAATTCATTCTATCGTCATTGATTTTATATAATTAGTAGCTGGCCAGACAAACGTTGTTTTGCCAAATAAATTATCGCTATTAAAAATAGGAGTTGTTGATAGAAGGGTTGTATGTATTTGTTGGTTAAAAAACATCTAAAATAAAGGAAATTTAGGCTGGTAGTCCTTATCATTTAGGGGTATCGAAAACAGTTTACCTGTTCTCGGAGCTACGAAAAATACAAATATCAATTTTATCAAAGAGGAGTTCGGTTACAAACACACAGGATAATACTATATACGATGCCGTCCCCCGCGGTACATTATAAGCTATTTTAATGCCATAAGAAATCTCACAAATTAAAACATTCGCTATTGACGCCGATAAATAAATTCCATGTGTTTTTATGTTTTCGTGCGGAACTCTAATAATTTTTCTAAACTTGAGACGCTTCGTTTTATATCTCTCAATCACTGGAAAATATTTTAAGTTTTAAATAATCACTGCCTGATATCATCATCTATCTATATCTAAAAGAAAGTCGTGTTAGTTACAATATTTATAACTCAAAAACGGCTGAACCTATTTGGCAGAAACGTGTGGGGAGTTAGCTTGGGTGTAGGAGAGGGACATAGGATACTTTTTATTCCCGTGGGACTTGATAAAAAACGTGTAATAACGAAATGCAACTGACAACTAAATAATCTATGGTTGAAAATTTGACAATTAGAAATATTGAAGTTGACCGGTTGATGTGTTTGTTCCAAGTCTCTCAGCTTATTGTGATGTTATAATTTATAATGCTGCGTTTTTTTATTTATACTTATTATCGTAATAAAATAATTTAACTTAAAAATTCCAAAATCCACTCATTTATTGCCTCTAAGGCGGAACAAAGTTCGCCGGGCCAGATGACTATAAATGTGTATATATAAAGTGATTGCGAGTAAGATCGCGCGGTGAGCTAGTACAGAATAGGTAAGTAGCTGCTATTAACGAAGAAAACAAAGACTCGCTTTGTCATATAAGCTCAACGCTAACAATGGCTAAGAAAGGGATTCGTTTCAGGCTTTGACAAGACATTGTTCCACTATCAATAATACATCTTTGATACTCATAAATAGTATGTTCAGCACCAAATGGGTTTTAAAAGTGACTTACATCATCTGTCTAGCGAAGTAGTCTACTCCAGTGGTGTACAATTTCACCTTATTTATCTATAAATTATTTTTGTAATCTATTTTTTAGATAGACTATATGTTTTGTGCTATGACCGCCCGTCACAGCTAGTTCTACAATTATAGAGATTACCCAGAACAGACAAGCAGACAGACTACCTACTTATCGGAATTTAAAAAAAAAAACACTGTTGTTGGTTATGATTAATTTTTTTTTTAATTTATATTTTATGATTAATTTTGTCATGTGCATTTTAGTATATTAGCCAGTAGGAAGACACTTATTATATTCATTAGTATACGAGTAATATGATAATTATAAACTGTAAATCAGATCGGACTACATAATCATCTGTTAATTAAAAGATCAATAATTAATTAAAGTCCACCCTGCAATGACTTCTAAACAATTATTCATTGTGGTGATTATTACTCAAAATAATCAATTTTAATAGCCAACTTCACGCGCGTTAATTAACCTGAGATGCTGTCATATAGATAAGAGATAATATATTATTGTTTATCATATCAAACACTGAAGAAGTTATTTGCTCAACTGATGCCTCAAAACCAAAGATAATTGAAATACGAAACACAGTTTTAGTTGATTCATAATCCCTTTTTTGAAATTCATTCATGCCAACATCTCTATATATTGCTAAGACTAGCATCAATGAGCGGACTCTACGCACACCTATTGGGGAATTTTGTAAATTCAAAAGCGGAATCATTTCACTATTTTTAGCGTTGAACTTTTGTTTGTGACGCTTTTCCGATGCCTGTCAGTCTTTTGATATTCCAAATTCATCAGCGAGTTACATATTAGCAAAAAATAACCGTGCCGCCTACTTGTATATCAGATAACATAAAAATCAAATAGAGCAATCCGCGTGAAACGAAGATAAAAATCTGGATCTGCGGATAGCCTTTAATAAATTTCCGATTATGAAACGATGTTCATAGTGCTTCACTAAGACCGCAATGTGCTCTTGTCTAGATTGTGATCCGATTTTCAGTATTAATCTTAGTAAGCCCTTTTACAAAGAGAAATGGATGTACACAGCGTTAAAAGGGATTTGTCAACTCTCCATATTATGAATTAT
>JAOSYY010000008.1:4778024-4808571 GCA_025727935.1 Hebomoia glaucippe | reverse complement strand
GGGATGAAAAATAGATGTTGTCCGATTCTCAGGCCTACTGAATAACTATATAAATTTTCATAAGGTTCGGTCGAGCCCTTTCGGAGGAGTTCAAGTTCGAACACCGTGACACGAGAATTTTATATATTAGATATTACTTCTGTCCGTGTGTTTGTCACTAAACTATCCCTAATAGACTGCACTGATTTTCATGAACTTTTTGTGGGTGTTTAAGGGGATACAAGATAGGTATTTTTTAATCAATTTGAAATTTTTGTATTTAAGATATGTCCATAGGACACACTGTGTCTGGTCTGTTAGTAAAGTGTATAAATGAATAAACTAACTAAAATAGCGACCGCTAGCGAGCAAGGAGTCTCGTTAAATCACGTCCAACACAGTTTCCTTTAGTTTTAAATAGCGTGTTGTAAATCGAGTTGTTATGGACCTTTAGTCGCTATTGTCGACACCCTAAATCAGTGGTCGCCAAACGTCTGGTCTAGGGCCGACATTGCATGAATGCAAAATATGCCCACGTTCAAGTTAAAAAATACCATTGAATAAACATTTTAAGAGCTGTCTAAATTTTGTACAGCAACTGCGGATGATCACGAAAGTCTATTTTAGATTAGGCATTGTTAATAATACAAGAAAGAAAAAGATAGTACCTTTATGCTACTATACATATTGAAAATGTATGACCATTTCTGTGATTTTGGTAGTTGTCTTGTTGGGGACCGCGTATTGACGACCACTGCCCTAAATTATAATTTGATAGAAATTTGGGAGTGCCCGTTGTGTACCGGGAACGCGGTAGAGGGGCGCGGGCGAGGGTTAATGCGGACAGGGAGCCACGCACGCTGCCTCCGCATTGTAGTGTTGCCATATTTTTACATACTGATTATCCAAAAGTGGGGAAATATAAACGTTTCGTTTCATACACACTACACCAAATACAAAATTATCTTAGCATTATATTAATACGTATGAGAAATATTTTTATGATAGAAGCTAAAAATAATTCTGTCTTCTTAAGAGGTAAAAATATGTCTTCAAAATTCTTCTTGAAATTTACGCACTTACTGCGTTAAAATTCGAAAAATTTGAAGCCTTTATTTGTTAAAAGAACTACTAATGAATACGACATTAACTTAGAATAAGTAAACGTCAATATTTCTATTAATAACATAGATCTGAAGATATATGTTATCGTTAGCCCAACTGTCAGAATGCTGAACTCCTAGTTCATACTTAATAAGAGTAATAACTATGTATACGCAGTATGTTAAATATTAATAATTAATATTTTTAAAAGATACGAATTAATGCAACTGGCTTCAAATGCCTTAGTTTTATTTAGATATTTAGTGAACACGCAATCTAAGCAAGCCGATATTATATCGGTAAATATGAGACGTTTTCGGAGCGCGAAGATCTAGTAATGGCAACATCCAAATGGCGTTTCTAAAAACTAAGTCAGGGCTGTTCAGAGACTATCGTGGGCCAATATCATTCATAATACACCTTACAGGGTCGCTTAAACCTGTTCTTTTAATTAATAACGTAAATTAATATTAGATGGCTATTTAATTTTTTGTTATTAAATATATAAAAAATATAATTTTATGAAAGAAATTTGTTTAATTGTGGTAGTTTCGATTCGTGTTGCGGGCCGCACAAATATTAGCCTAAGGCCGTACTTTGGACAGCCCTACTCTAAGTTACCAAATTGAAAACAGCCGCATTTGACACGTGTGGGGTTCGCGCGCGACTCAGGCTAACTCCTTCATCTTCTCCGATCTCTCTGTCCCGCGACAACTTGCGGGACAAGTTTTCTGCCGCGGCCCCTCCAGTCCGTACCCCGCGCCCGCATCGTATTTTACTAATGCAACTTTAGTTTTATCCGAGACGCCGCGTACAAAACACGCGTCAACCGACCGCGACACCCTTTTGTTCTGATACAATTAAATCGCTTATGAAAACGAAAGTTTTACAAATATTGACATTATAGTGAATGGGCCGAGGTCATAAGTAACAGGTATTAAAAACACCAGCCAGCAAACGTCGAGTTTGTATGCCTTCGACTTGTGGAAGTTCCTTTCGTGATTTATGAAAAAGCTCAACAGAGTAACGGAGGTTCGAGCGTGGTATTATTGCGGTCCGGCGCGGTGACTCACCGAGTGCAATGCGAACGAGAAATGATGGACATAGTGAGTGAAACGAGCAAGTGGCGTGGAGGATTCCTCTCCTCGATAAACAGAAGCTTCCGTCTCAAAAAAGTATTATCGCCAGTTGAAAACAAGCCTATGGAGTTGTCCATGCCTACGGTAGGTACAGCGTTCGTTCGGCGCCAACCTGGCGCCATATCTCCCAGCTCCTTTGCACTGTAGCTCTCTACTAAACTCGTAGTGAAAGCAGAGTATTTTTAGAACGTAGGGTTAGATAAAACGTTTATTTCCTGACTAGATGTACATCGTATTGTATATATTCTTTGCATAATTAAGCTCGAGGGTTCATTGTTCTACAGACAATGCGTTCCTGGCTATGTTTTGGGATGTTGACACGGCTGCGTATGTGTGCGTGAGTAATTAATTCTTAACGCATATTTCGCTTGTTGACTGTGTGCGACTTATTCATATTGATATTATGGTGTAGGATTAATTCTTAGGGGCTCAGATGGGATCCCGTCTTAATAATTAACAGGACAGCTTATATTCGATAAGTGAACCGTCTCATTTAATTTTTATGAAAATTAACTAGGAATTCGATTTTTTTGTACTGGTCGTCATTTTATGATTGAGCTTTTGTTGGTCAACGCTTAATATGACATTATCTATTCTATAAAACTAGTATAGGTACAGTAAATGACTATAAAATGTCGACACGAGCACACAGAATGAGTTATATATTTTATGAAAGTTTTGTCTGTCGGTTTGTGCAGGAAACAAGATCAAAATGCTTGAATTACTTCAAAAGCTTTACGTACGTATCAACTTCAATGGTCTCATTTACAGATATATCAAACGACATAAAATTCTCCTATTCTAATTTTAAATAATTATATACCTGCTTGATATTAAAAGTCCAAGCAATAGAAAATCGTATATTTATTTATATAATACTCGTTGTCGTTAATTTGATTGGTTTTTTAAATTCTATCAACAAACTGTTCTATATAGATATCTTGTAGATACATAAAAATGATTGTACCTCGACTAAGGTAACATAATATATGAGCAAGAATTCAAAATGTTATTGGTATTGTGTAAGTAGGTATACGGTGTACAAAATAAACGAACATTTAAAAGTATTGCTGCGTTTTAAAAAACTATGCATACGGTTAAAGTTTTAGTAGTTTATATAAAATAATATTTATTGACATGCAAGTCTACAAATCTATACATATAATAAATCTGTAGAAACCGCATTTCGCAAAAATATGAGACAACCAGAATTGGTTTAAAAAATCGTCATAAACGCAAGCGAAACCTTTACAATAGTTTTGACTATGGTTCTAATGAAACGTTGGATTATAATATTTCAGAAAAATATCTAACGGTCCTGAAACGGCCTTTTTAACGGTAACGTTAAATATTAAGATTAAGAAAACGTTATCTAATGTTTGACGCCGCTTTATTAACTTTATGTGAGTAGGCAAACGAGCCTCTGTAGCGGTTTGTACAAAGCCGTGAAATTCATTCCTGTGGTCCATGGACACCTCTAAGATCAGTAGATCTAGAAGACGCGTTGTGAACCTTAAGGCCTAAGCCATATTTACACAATTTGGTATTTCTAGGATATTCTGCTGCCGGCCTTCCTTGATAAAAAGTACTAATCAATACTAAAAGAATTTTTCAAATCGCACCAGCGGTTCCTGAGATTAGCGCGTTCAAATAAATAAACTCTTTCGTTTTATAATATTAGTATAAATGCATGTGCATTGTATATACGTTTTTAATAATATTGATACTTTCGTTCATTAAATATATAATAATAAATAGTAAAATTATAGAAACTTATGCTTAAACGGTAAATTAATCTCTAGGTTTTAGATTTGTCGATTATGATTCTTAAGAATAGTTTTTGATTGACTGACTTGTGTATTTGTGAGTCTCCTAATGAATACATCTTATTTGACAGACGATAAACTCGTTATAACAAATTAATCGGTCATAAAACAAAATTATCTTTTTTCCTGTACAGTTTTAATATACTTTAAGTATATCATATCTAATATATAAAATTCTCGTGTCACGGTGTTTGTAATTCTACTCCTCCGAAACGGCTCGACTGATTTTTATGAAATTTTGTATGTATATACAGTACATCTGAGAATCGGACAACATGGTGGGCCAACCCTTAAATTTTTTTATATTTTTTGGACAAATTTTTTACTTTATTTTTTTATGATACAGCATATAAAAATACCAACAACCCCAAATATTCACCCCTCTACAATCATCCCCTACTTTTTAACCATAATATATTTATGTGGCAAAAGGAAATTTGCTGGCTCAACTAGTTATATATAAAAAATCCCATTAAATCTTTGTTTGTATTTAAATCCCATTAAACAGAGCCTTTAATGTTGAAAATTAACTGGCAGCAAAAAGGGTTAAGCAAGGAACACTGCTGTTATCGGCTCTTATCAGCCTCGTATGCCCGAACACGTCATAAAATTGTGCAGAACTTTTCACTTGATTTGCGAGCTATTGTTTCGACGATCGTAAACCAAATATTTAGCATAAAATAATATGATTTATATTTCCGACTAGTTTTACGCTTCAAGATGAACGAATTTATTGAAGTTTATTAATATACTCGTTGGTGTTGATAAAATACACGAATGGTTGTCGTATATTAACGTAACCGTTTTCTAGATTAGCAAGAATAAATAGTAGATATGCAATTGTGTTTTTAAGTACCAGGGATGCATTTATGTCTTTGTAATACAAATATAGGATAATTCAAATATGTTGTCGTTGTACATAATGAACAAGTATATTATGTTTATTCCCTTTCATTAACTACATACTCCTAACATCTCTATCTATAGCCCAAAATAATACAATAATATAAGAAAAATCGATAGTTTTTTTATATGTCATTGACAGACGAAGCCAGGTCCACATGATGGCAGGATATCTTCAGGCAGCTGATATCAGCAATTACTGATATGCTGACGACCTAATTTTCACACATTCGAAAATTCATAGACTAAAATCGAAACGAGTTTTAGCACTTCACGAATTTCCTTCGTCGTTTCTTGAATGTATATAAAATAATAGTACTTAGACCCGTCAGTTTGTATTATTATATTAATATTCAAACTAGTTTGACCCCATAAATAATCTCTATTACGGGCTCAAAATCCACTGCACAGCGGCTGAATCTTATCGTTTTATAAATATTCACATCCGGTCAGGCCAGGTGTGCATATTGACCTCAAACAAAATTGGTTCAACAGTTTAGCCATAAAAACATTATAAATATAGTGTGAATTCTATTTAACGCCACTCAATTTTAACGATCATCAGCCTAAAACATAATAAACTTTAAATCTTTGCTTATACACTCTAAATAACGACTTATAATACATAGCTCTAAAGTCAAAACCACTATTTTCTTAGTTGTTGAAGTGAGCGGGCTATGAGGGCTAAAATATAAATAGGTAAATAATAAAGGCTTTACTGCACTTTTACTGTACAAGAATAAATAAATGCCTCCTATTTACTAATAATACAACTAAAATTCCAAATACAGCAATAATATTATTTGCAACTGGATGTTTGATCATAGCATATCCATCGACATAGGCGACCTCCAAAGATTTCCACTTGTATACTCTTGTTAAACGTATAAGAGCAGGAAAAACTAAGAAAATACTAAAGAAATACGGCCTAAACGTTGATTTACACATATTAACTGTTATAAATTATATTCCGGACTGTCTAGATTTGTTTTTGTCTATGGGTATGTTTATTTGTTTTGTTACAAGTCATATTTTAGAGCTATCTCGATGAAACAGTACGAATGTCCTATAATTTTCTTAAACATTGTCCATCTGAATTTTCGTAGAGCGAAAGATGGACTCATACCGTTTATTGATTCATAGTAGAATATAGTAATAACGAAAAAATCTGCAGAATTTACTGTAAAAATACAAATATATAACGCCAGAAAGTGATTTTCCACAGCACCTTTGATTATGGCCAGCTGTTTATGCTATCAGGCTTCAATGCTGGTACTTTTTTTTTAGTAAAATAATGTATTTTTTACGAAACTATTGTTTCATTTAGCTGTACTAACATGATGGAGCGTAAATAAGGCTCATTAAACATTTTAAAAATTATTATTTTTTCATTAAGCTCGATTTTTTTCCGTCCCATCATCGAAGGTGTCATGAGTACTATCTATCTTCGTCTTGGGGAGCGGTCCCCTAACATCCTGTATAGGGGAATGTATATTCATAGAGTATTTGTTACAGGGTTTAAACTTATCAAGCGACGCGTCGACAGCCATGCGTCCTTTGGAGATTGTTGCTCCTAGGATAGACACCTACCGGTTCTCAATGGCAAATCTCGAAGAGACCCAGGATGCTGACTTAGATGCCATCCTAGGTGAACTATGTGCTCTCGACTCCGAATATGACGAAGAGTTGTCCAGAGTTTCCACAGGTAAACATTGCATTGGTTTTATCGAATCACGTTTGTACAAATCGGTAAATGTTGTTCTAAGCGCAACGGCTGGGTTAATTAAGCTAACTTTTTAAACCTTGAGGTCTGAAGAAGGTTCTTAAGATAAGAAAATGATAAAAGATTAGCTGCAAAAATTATGATATCCTACTTTATTCCATTCTCCTAATTATCGTTATATATACAGTAAAACATTTAATAATAATTGTATTTAAAAAAAAGACTCGGCTGTTCGTGATAAAACACGTAACCTCATTGAAAATTAATAAATTTTAATACACATTATGAAATACCCACTCAACTTTAGTTCCGCGCGAATCGTATCAAAATAATTTGAATGTGTTCGACAAAGCACTTATATATTATTAATCTGTATTTCGGTTTGTGCATCCATAGTACTTTCTTGTACACGAGCTGCGAGAGTTGGTTGAGTTGATTTATGTATGATATTGAAGATGGTGACGATGGTAAATAAAAGTATTCTATCTTATGCGTGATAATATCATATATAACAGTGATAGTCCTATGAATATCGGTCCAACCGTCTTTGAGATTAGACGAAACAAATAGACAGACATACATTTTAAAGATAATAATTCTATTATAAGTGCCGTCTACTTTCGTAATAATTCAGAAACTTATTTTGATAATAAAGTGAATCGATGTCAAGTTTAATACATAAAAACATGATAAAATTAATATGAAGCATATATATTATAGGCTTTGATATTTCAGACTTTTCGACGACATCCAAGGACCGTGGGGAAGAAGGACCCCAGAGGCAGGACGGCAAGGACGCAGACGGGGTGTCTCAAATCGCCCGAACAGATTCTCCTGACAACGATTCGGCTTTTAGCGATACTGTAAGTGCGTGCTAATCGCTTTAAAGTTATCAGGGTGTAGACCGCCCCAGATACCTTATCTGAAGTCGGTACAAAAATTGGTCTAACCTAGAATCAGACATGTTTAACAAAAATCTCAAAAGTTTCACCATTCGATACAGTCGTTTAGAAAACAATTTGGTAGATAAGTCTTAACATATAAAAAAAATATTTTTGTGCATTGAGTATCATTTCGAACGAGGTCACGTATAAATGAATAATATGAAATAAATTCAAAAAAATCACCAGCAATTCTTTGTTATGTATTTGGAAAAATATTTTTTAATATTGCAAACAGATGCTCCAATTTAATTTGTATGTATTAACACTGTTGATAAAAACCTCTTAACACATGCATAATAGACAAAGGGTAGCTATTGTCTTTGACTAATAATCGATTGATAAATTGCAAATGGATTTCATATGGAACCAACAAACAATCTTATATTTTCCTTTATGTTGTCTATGGTTAAGTTTAAATATGTTAATATTGCAGGTGTCCATGCTATCAAGTGAGTCATCAGCTTCCAGCAGTGCCAGTTCAAAGTGCAAGCCAACGAAACTTTCTTTACCCCCTAACCAGAAGGTAATTTAGGAATATATTTTTTGTACGTATTTAGTGTATGCAGGCGTAGTTGACAACTTTTAGCATGTTGTGTTTGTTTGACTCTCAAACGTATTTTTCTCGTAATTAATATTATCTATACCTGCCAAGGCCGCTGGAATTCGTAACGGTTTCAAATTATAAAAAATACATTCTTATGAATTTAGTCACATGTTGCAGTAAATGACAACACATTTTAAAAATAAATAACGCTACGAAAATAAGAAGACAACTATTTTTATATCTATTAATATCTGACCCGTGTATCTTTGCTTGCATTACATAATGCAACCTTAAATGATGGATTTTTATTAGAATTATTATATGATATATATTATAATGTCAGAATGATTACGGTCATTCATTATTATTCCGTAACTTTAAACATTTACACAGCGCACGCAACAGAAGCTCTCAAAATAAATAAATTTTTATTATTGATGCTCCGATTATATTTATCGTTACGGGGTACAACATAACTTTACTTGACAAATAATGCCAGAAATAGAATAATGTTTCAATTGGAATCGCCGGTACCGGAGATTAACGCGTTTAAACAAACAAACTATTTAGCTGTATGATATTAGTATAGATTAAGCATGAAGTAGTTTTTCGCTTTGTATCTAGTAAATAATACTTACAGGACTCCATTTATCAACAGAAGGCCGACAAGATAAAACTGGCCTTGGAGAGAATGCGAGAAGCGAATGTCAAGAAGCTGTTTATCAAAGCATTTTCCACGGATGGCTCGTCCAAGAGTTTGTTGGTTGACGAGAAGATGACCTGTGGCTACGTCACCAGGCTGCTGGCCGACAAAAACCACGTCACAATGGAACCGAAGTGGGCCATTGTCGAACATTTGCCAGATTTACATATGGGTATGTTCAACTCTTCCATTATGGGATTTTATTTATAAACTAGCTATACGCCGCGGTATCGACAATTTCAATCGTTTTTTCAAAGACTTTTCGTCTAAAATAATAGAAATGCCTCGCGTTTTGTCCCACGTTGACGTATACGTGATAATAAGATAAAACAGGCTTTATGTATTATTAAGTAATCTATGAGATTCTTGTTTGAATCATCCCAGTGGTTCCGAGGATTATCCGAAACAAACAGAGATAAATTATGTTAATGTCTCAATTATCGTATATCCCTTCGTATGCATTAGAAAGCTGGTATTATATTTTTTGCAATTACATACAGACACTTTCTGTAAATGCATATGTTGAAGGAATTTCGGATTGCCTTAAGTAGTTTCCTTCTTGCCAAAGGGAGATTGAATATCTCTATATATTTCAATTGTTGATTAAACCTTTCAGAACGTGTGTACGAAGACCACGAGATGTTGGTGGATAACCTGATGCTTTGGACTAGGGAGTCCAAGAATAAAATACTGTTCGCTGAAAGACCCGAGAAAAATTCGCTTTTCTTGACACCAGAAAAGTTTCTGCTCGGCGAAGATGATAGAGGTAATAATAGCTAACCGGGTTCTGTATATATATTTATTGTTTCATAAACCGTGTGTGTAATGCAAAAAAATATACAACGTACATAATCTCTCTATGTAAATGGCAATTTATTTTAAAATTCTTACTATCTGCCCACTCAGGTTGGTCAGCCGACCACGACGACCACTTGCGACAAGTGGTAATTGACGAATTCTTCAGCCAAAGCAACAACACTACGCCATCTGTAGCAGGGCACCCCGTACCACCAATGGAAGGGTTTCTCTATCTCAAGAGCGACGCAAAGAAAGGCTGGAAGAAATACTACTTTGTTTTACGACCTTCCGGTTAGTAGATGTACCATGTGTTTGCGTTGCGATTTATTTGGCCTGTGTTATAGCGAACGTATGTATTTTTTGCTAACCGTATAGTAGCACTCCATCTATGTAAAATATTGTTAAATATTGAACATAAACAGCTATCGGAGAAAACGTTTGAATTCGTCTCGATAACTCAAAAATGTATCTCATAGTATGTGAAGCCTACAACGCCGTATTAACTTTGTCCATAGGTCTGTACTATGTACCAAAAGACAAAGTGAAAACCTTGAAGGAGCTACTCTGCTTGGCTACCTTCGACAACAATCAAGTGTATGTGGGAGTGAATTGGAAGAAGAAATACAAGTCACCGACCGATTACTGCTTCGCAATCAAACATCCGAGGCTTCAGCAGCCGAAGAGTGTGAAGTTTATTAAGTTCCTCTGCGCTGATGACCAGCAGACCTTAGACAGATGGATTACCGCTATGCGGATAGCGAAAGTAAGCTTTTACAACTATGTAATGAATATATATTCAATGACGAATTTTGACAAATCTCAAAACTTAAAAAAGGTCTATGTAATTTTCTTAAAATTATATTTAAACTTATTACGTAATATGAGTCTAAAAATGTTGTTTCAAAAAACACGTAGTCTTATGTTTTTGTTTATTATTTCTGATGTCATGATTTATACATAGCTAATACACTTAACAAAAATAATTATGAATTTCCAGCACGGAAAGCAGCTTTTAGAGAATTATCGCTCTCTAGTCGAAGAACTCACACAAGAAGACTTGGATCACTTGGCCCACGCGCGTTCTTGCTCGGTAACATTCTATATTACCTGAATTACAGTGTAAACTTTATACAGTAGCCCTGAATAGATTTGCATTTTCTAGCGTTACTGAGAGTTTCCGTTAAATGGAGAGAAGTGTTATATAGACAACAACATAAACTAACCAAACTCCCTATTACGGTTTTATATCCAGTATCGTTATACAGAGTTCACATTGTACTCATTTTTTTCATATTCATAAATTATTTCTCTATTTTTATTGATCGACTTAAGTAATACAATATCCGATCTTTACAGTGTCTTACACTAAGTAATTGCAAAAAAATGTTGTGTTTGTTCCAGATCACCTCAATACCGACTAAAACAAGCAACCCACCAGTAGTCAGCAACCCTGTTCAACCGCCTTCAAGCAACGCGAGTGTTGCCAACTCCGACATTAGCAGCGGCAGGTTAGTATTGCCATTTAGTAATTAAATATATGCGAATATGGCGATTGCGTTGCGATTGTTAATTTTTACATATGTACTATATAATTGCAAAGCGCTAATAATTACTATATAACTGGACTTCTATGTAACATATATACTTATCTTAGTACTTTGAATCAAGGTCAATGCTTATTCAATATAGGTATAATATTAATCAGAATTCTATACCTCAGTCATACTTCCAATCCAAATCATATTTAAAAAACCCTGTTAATTTTTATCGAGAATAATTTTGTCACAAATAGTTTGCTAATTTACTTTCTTGATGACATGTTAAAAACTTTTATACTAATGTTTCTACCATACAATTCTTACAAAAATAACGTCGATTCGCTCCGCTGTGCGTTACCAAGAAGAACTTTTCGCGATAAAAATCTTCAGTCACTTTAAATTTACGTATACAGGGTGTTAGGGGACCGCTCCGAAAACGAAGATTGATGACTATGACACCTTTGCTGATGGGACGGATAAAACACGGAACCTGATTAAAAAAACATATTTTTAAAACGTTTTATGAGCATTATTTACGCTCTCATCATGTTACTCCAGCAAAATTAACCAATTGTGTCATAAAAAATAAATTACTTTACTAAAAAAAAGAACTACCAATGAAGCATGATAACAAAAACATCTGGAGTAACATGATAGAGCAAAGTACCGCTAATAAAATATGATTTATTTAGCAGGATTGATTTTTTTTTTCATACCATCGTCAAAGTTGTCATGAGTACTATCATCTGTCTTCGTGTTCGGGAGCGGTCCCCTAATACCCGTTATAAGCTACAGTCAAATATTGTACGGCTGGCGGTAACCCCTTCCACCCTCCCGCAGGCTTCCCACTCCCTGTCGTGTCAGTACGGTCAACATATTTGACTCACAGTTTAACTGTCACCTTAATTTAGTTAACAGAACATTGGTATAAGAATATTTAAAATAATTTTCATTATTAATAAGTGTATTTCATATTTAACTTTTAGATTAATTAAAGTCGATAACATATTTTAAGAAATTTACATAATAATTTTAAACGAGTATAAAAATTAATGTTCCTCATTTTATACAACAAATATACTAGTATAGGTACTTATATTTATGTCTAGTAATTTTCCTAGATAGAAAATGTAAGTATTATTCAAAGTGACGTGATGAAGGCTAGTTACGGAGTTAACCCGATCGTGCTGTAAGAGTCGAGTCCTGTGATCGTTCTATAAAAGGATCCATTTGTCTACAGACATTCCCGTGCTTCGTCGTCAAGTTCCAGTGGCTGTCTCTCAGATGGGGGTACTGCATCAGAGAGTGCATTTGATTGTGAATTCCCTATGGGTATGTACATATATCATTATTAACAAAAACATTCCAATTATGATGCTAAATGGTGCCATAATCATTCAATTCACTGTTATAAATAAAAAGTCTGTATGTGAATTATGTACGGTGTTGATATCAGAAACAATTTAAAATATTTTTGCGACTGTTTGTTCCGGCTAAGCAAAAAAAAGACTGGACCGATTTTCACCTGATCCTGAACTCGATTTCATCATCAGCATCATTATTTATACACAAAGTTAACACTGGTTAAGCAGCGGGCCACCGTTTACGGTTTTCGAAATTTACCATTTACTGATCGTCTGTCTGTAGGAACAATTAAACGCAAGCCATCTATGAAGCCTAACATTCCCCTCACATGGATGACGCGACAGCTTAAAGAAATGGCTGAGAAGGACGACGGTGAAGCAGGGGATTGTAGTACGCTCACACGGCGACCTCGCCAGAGAGACGATTCTACACTCAAACGTCAGCACACAGCAGGTGAGGAACGGGACCAGATTGAGGGTGGACACGAGTCGAGTGGCAGCACGCTGACCAGAAGGTGTCGGCAGAGAAGTGACACCCTCGACCGACATTCCGCAGGTGAGGGACTCGAGCGTAGACCCAAAGATTGCACGCTTCTAACCTGCCGAGCACGTCTCAGCGATTCCAGTCTCAAACGCCGACACACAGCTGAAACATGGTGCTTGCTCAAAGGTACACTTGCTACATCCAATCAATGTATTATAAATAAATAGAACTAGACAGAACCACTTTATGCTCTAAATTTATCCGCATTACGAATAATATACTTCTATATACTAATAGAAATTAAAGATTAATTACGATCCGAAGAGAATCGATATCGTGACCGTTGGTGGCCGTTTGTAACTCTTTCGTTGTCATTAATAAAATCTCTTAAAATTTTCAGAAAATCAAGACACATCCGTGTATAGTACTGGCAGCGTTACCTCATCGAGCCCCGTCAACGAATCCCCATCATACGGACACTATGAGACCATCTCGCGCGACACTTACCGTGCCAGCGTCGACACCGCTTCGTCGCTCTATGGATATACTATCTACGACAAGAGCCAACCAGCCGAAGACTTCCCCCTCCCACCGCCTCCAGAAACGGATGCTATCGACGGCATGTTCAGTTCCACGCTCAGCCTCGACTCGCTTCCCCCACCGCCTCCGCTAGACACCATCGAAGACATTTGCGGCTCACAGTTAAGCCTACCCCCGCCACCACCGGAGATAGAACACACAGGAAGAGTTCAAGATATCGTCACACAACTTACGGCCCAGCAAATCGAACAGACCGCACCGAAACGAACCGCCAGACCAGACAGTAAAACATTCCCGCGGCAACCCTCGCTCGACAGCGTCAACTCCGAGACCTCCAAGACTTCTTCTCTACACTCTGACAAGAGCATGAGGCAGAACGCTTACGGTGCTTGCTTAGTCGAACTGCAAACGAAAAAACTCAGCAACGGCAGTCCGACAATACAAAAGAAACTGGAACCCGGCAAAGAGAGATCCAGTTCTATGAAAAAGGTCAATTTCGCCGATGATCTTCCCACGTGCTCGGATAAGAAAACAAAAAAAATAACCTTCAATTTAACAGAGGCCCCACCGTCCCCGAGAAAGCCGTTACCACCACGTCGCAACGAGAGTACCAGACTGTCCTCGCCAAAAAAATTGGCAGACTCCAACAGTAACCCTCCTAAAGACTTTCTGAAGGACCTCCAAAGGGTGATGAGGAAAAAGTGGCAGGTGGCCCAGAAATGTAAGTTGGAGCCGACGACGACGCCGCACGAAGTACTCGGCTTCAGAGAGTATCCTCTATCAGACGATTACAAGGAGACCAGTGTCTCCATGTGGGTGCAGGAGCACTATGGAACCGCTACTGTCGAGGATCCGTTCTACGAGAACGTTTACGGGAGGGATTCAATGCCAGTACGGAGGGAGGAGCCCAAACCGATAAAGAAAAGGCCTCCGCCCGCGCCGCCCAAACGCAGCGACTCTACCCATCTGACCACGCAACCGAGCGTCCACCTTCCCCACACATTGCCTGCCTCTAACGTTCCACCACATCACTCGGTGCAACCAACCGCTTGAAACTTCCTAAACTTTTCGCTCGCCTGCTGCTGGGCGCGGCCCGACCGCGACATCACTGACTTTTAGCGAGCGAAAGTGAAGTGCAGTGACCGTTAGTGTTGTGTCCGCTCACGTGTTTGCTATTATTCGATCACTAAGTCGAACTGTGGCTTATGTAGACGTTATGCAGCTCATTAATATATATTTAGTAGAGTTCTCAACTGAGAAAGCGACTGAGTAATAACCTGACATTTCATCTCGATTAGCGAACGCATAATCATTCAATTTGATAGTGGTGTATGGACAATTGATGTACGGCCGGCGGCAAAAATGTACGTAAAATAATTATACTTATTATTAATTTAAGTAGAGGCCATTTTTACAATCTGTCTACTGCGAGGAATGTTATATCATTAAGATATTCAAAATGTATAAACACGATGTAATATGAACAGGAAGTCCAACTGTAGGTTAAAATAGACGTAAGGACTAACCAAAACGGTTTTTAAACTGAATGCGTTGTAACTTCGGTCATAAGTTTCATTTGAATGATATTAAATTAGTGATATTTTAATTTTTGGAGCCGACTGTACTGAGGGGTATCGGAACGACCAATGGTAAAGGTTAGCTTAATGGATAAAATTGAATGACGGTGCTATTGTGAAAAGTATACTAACGTAGGTGAATTGACTTGTAACCGCCAGTTTTGAAATTACCAAATATTTACATAATCGCTTGATGCCGCTTCTAGTTTAGGTTACGAGTGCATTCAGATATTTATTGGAGTTCACAATATCTGTTATGTTCCTAGTAGTCGCTCGGCAAAAGGACTACGTCGGTACTAATACTTTTTTCTTTACCAATTCGTGCCGGTCACGTGACTTTTTGAAAATGTTGAAGAGCTCTTAATCGCTGATCTCACTCCGATTGTTTTTGGCTGTGACGCGCAAACATACATTACTTTTTGGTGGATAATATTCGAACACGACTACATTTCACCGGCAATGTATGAAATTGACAGCTCCAAAGTAGACTTTAACTCACATAAGGCTGTCCACTTATAATAGAATAGGCGACTCGACTGTGTTTAGCATTCTCATTATATAATTTAAAAGATGATTTGTATTCATTAAATTTAGTAGAATAAACGTGTGAGGCTTCTTAGGAAAAATATTCGGTACTTGTTGATTATTGAAAATTTACATTATCTAGTGCATTAATATCGTCTCGTAGTTGAAATTTTAAGCAAAAGTAATGTTTTTTATTTAAGATATGTATGGAACGGAATTTCGTGATTATCTTAAACTGATTCTATATTAAATATCCGTCTTGCGAATTGAATTTAACAAACAATTTTAGGTTGTAGTATTCTGCTATATTAGGCATTCCAAGACTTCTGTTATGGTCTAGATCAGTGATTCCCAAAGTGGTCCAGGTGGACGCCCACGGGTCTACTATAGGCTCGGTACACAATTAGTAAGTCTATGTAAATTGGTTTATATTCGATAGTGAGAAAAACTAACAATGTTGGCTTAACTTTACCTCACAATGTAAGAAAAGTAAAGGTGTATGGAAATTATAATATTGAACCTGCAGGGAGTCCACCGTACCCAGTAAAATTTTGAAAGAAATCTAAGAGGAGAAAAGGTTTGGGAACCTCTGATCTAGACGCATAAAAAATGTTAACAATTTCTCATCTATTTACGCAAATAGCCTTATAATGTTCCTGGAGGAATTTATATCAATCCGGCATGCATTTTGTTAAATAGGAACTATCCATCCATTTATTAATCAGGGTGGACGACTGAACATGTTCCAATATTTTGACAATAAAATTTCGTCCGAGACTATGGTACAGCAGTTAATCACAAAGACTTGAACCATTTTAACTTTTTGTACGACTTTTTTGGTTTAGTTGAATATACAAATGTAGATTATAGTTTATCTTGACTGCCACATGTTTATGTCTGTTATATTTTTGTCCTGGGGTGTATACAGAGAGCGATTTTGTCACTGGGTTCTAGTGTAACTGAAAACATATTTTGTTCAGACAGAGTCAGCTTGTAAAACAATTGCTCCTTCCAGGGGAAAAACACAGTGGAGCTCGGAAGTACTCTGGTAACTGGGATGACAGCTTACTCGCTTGCTGTTTTTTAAAAATTCTCCCAGAGTTACAACGTGCGTGCGCGCAGTGGAGCCTGACTGGTTGTCTCTGGGCGGATTGTGACATAACTGCTACCCCGATTTACATAGATCAAAGCTAGGTAGTCAACAAGCAACTTAAAGCGAAAAGGCGCGCCCCCTTCTTCGGGCTATGTACTCAGCAAGTTACCGAGTTTCTATCCTGGTTACCACCGTGCATCTTAACACCATTGTATTTCCATCCTAACTCTGCCTTAGATTAGATATTCTCATATTTGTACTTGAATGGTATGTAGTAGAGTTACTCGTATATACAGTGGATTTTAATATAGCAAAGTTAGCTACTAAATGTTTTACTCTATGTAAATATGTCTTGTGAATTTTAAGTATTTTTGTTGTTAAAATAACATAGAAATCAGTGAAAATGTATTCGTGTCTCCTGTCGTATATGTGCATGTTTCTAGATGAACTAATAAACATTGAATTGCTACAAAATAGAGTATGAAATTCAATTAAACTTAAAACAATTTTTCATTTGTGATTAATTTTATAGACAAAAAATGCTTAACTTTGTTAGTTGTATGGAGTCTGTCAAATGACTTGATAACATGAATGGTAAATAATAGGCGTTGTCTGTATGTATGTATATTACTATATCTGGTATTATCGTATGTTTTGAATGGTGTTACTAGAATGTTCGCCACTATACCTAAGCGTATATTAAACCACTGTTTAGTGATAAGATGTATCCTTGTGTATATACAAATAATCTCGTAAAGTTCATGTTTACATATTTAAACGGGTTTTGTATTTCGATTTGTCATCTATTGTGCATAATTAATACAAAAATATTCTTAAATATAGGAATATCTGGAGGCGAGCTGATGTAGTGAGATTTAAGTTAGTAAGTTATTATAAGTGGAGTTGAGAAATGAAACGCAATACAAATGAACGGATACACAGCATTTTAAACAAAATTAATGGAATTATCTTATCTTATTTTAGTGTCAGTTATGTGTGAAACCTATCCTATTGTTTCACAAAAAAAATGTAATAGAAAAATACAGTAATCATCACCATATAGGTCGCCGACTCTCTACAAGCTATGAACATTCTCGATTCTTCTTAGATTTTGTGTACTTTTTTGCGTGTAATATGTTTTAACAATTGTTACGCATTTATTAGTACGTATATGTTTAAATTGTACAGAACAAATTAACTATTATAATATTATTTGTATATTTTTTCAAATATGACGAAATTCCGATTAAACTGTCTTTTATTTCACTATTTCCTTTTAATTTTAAATTAAAACCTGATAATATAGAGCTTCAAATTTATTGAAAGTGTCTGCCATTACAAACGAGAGTGTATATAAAAAAATAGTAACATTTGAGTATTTATCAGAAAATGGCACACCACCTTAAGAGCTGTCAAAAACGTCACGCATAAAAATCATGTCAGTTTTATTTTGATAAAATTGTACTAAATATATACAGAAATAATTATTGATAGATTTACCATGGACAGTGAAGGTACATAATATGCAAGATATTCTCGTATCAGTTTTAAGACAGGAAGGATAAGAAAATTGTCCGAAAAATAATTAGTCTATAACCTTCTAAACTTCCTTTCATAATTAGTCAATACAACAGTTATATGCTAGTATTAAAAATATTCTCATACTTTTACGAGAATATTGAACGTTTTTTGTTATCCCGACAACTTGTATTCGTAATATTTACTAAAGTTTGGTATGAGAATTCTTGTCATGATCTAAGATTTAGTAGAATTACCATCACCAATTTGATAACCGGATGAAACATTTTTAATGAAATTGTGTTGATTTATAAACATATCTTTTATGAATTAAATTAAGCTATGAAAAAATATGATCGAAAATTATTAGTTGTTGAAAAAAATTTTACGAATTTAGAATCTTTTTTAAAAGTCAGTAAAAAAATCAACATGTCAGCTAAGCCGCGGGCAAATGTATGTAATGCAATAAAAATTCATAAAGACCTCTCACCTGGTTATTACACTTATAGACGAGTGCAAATGTTTGAAAGTCACCGGTCATTTGGAGGCAGTCCGTTGGAATCTATGGCCAAGGTCTTACCATGCAAGCCCAGGCGTCCTTGCTCTTGACGATTGGACTACAAACCCTCATATTTGGCTCTACTACGTCGAGAGTTCAGATGGTCTTTTACCAGACGATGATGTGTTAAGGTTTAAATGCCAATTTTTAGCATATTTTAAATAAACCGTACAGAGCGTAGAAATTGAATTTAGTATCAAAGGGTGTTAGGAACGTTTATAGGGAATTAATCAATAACTAAATTAATAGGTATGGAGTAATTCAAAATGTGATAGACGGCTTATACCTGGATTATTAAATTGGAAAAAAAATAATCTTGTCTAACGTACTTTTGTGGTGGGTTGCTTGGATATATATTTCGTACGTACACTGTGTGGATTAAATAAATAAACTTGATATTATTAAAGTCATAGTTCATAAATGTGGTGTCGTCCTGTCATTAAATGCACTTCATGGTTGGACGTATAAAATTGTAATGTCAAAAATTATATATTTTCCTTAATACATATGAAGTTATATTGTCTTTGTTGTCAACATAACAAAGACAATATAAAAAGAACATTTTGTGTGTTTGTTGCTGCGAATCTTCAAAACATCTGTACAGATGGCAGGTACAACGCGTACCACAACTATTTTAAGCATCATAGGCCTTTTTTTGCCTTAATATATGTACCTACATAAAATACCCGCGGGCAAAAGGAATATCGCTATTATTAAGAACAAAAATAAATTGACCAGATCAACAAATAGCCGATTCTGGAACATCCACGATGTGCAGCGTTACTTTCTGGGAGAACTTCACTGTGAGCAAGTGCTTTTCACCTACCAGTATCCTAACTTAAAAATGCCCACCAGGCTTGGTAGTTATTTCTTGAAAAGTAATACGGCACTCAAATTGCCATCTGCATTGTACATTAAGGAATTGCATAGATCCCTCGAAACTACGTTAAAGGTAGGTACATCAATTAGCAAAAACATAATTTGAATTTGTTTACATAGAATAGATAAATTGCATTAATCTTATGTCACAAAATATATGTTTCAATAACAATTTTTTATATTTGTAGTAATCCATACATATACAGGGTGTTTTTGGACTGCTCCCGAAAACGATAACAAAGCTTTTTTTTAAGAACGTTTTATTAACGTTATTTCGCTCCATCGTGTTATTCCAGTTGTTTTTGTCATCATGTTTCAATGCTGATTTTTTTTTCAGTAATGTAATATATTTTTATGAAACTATCGTTTCATTTACAAACATGATGGAGTGTAATTAACTCTAAAAAACGTTTTAAAATGTCTTTTTTTATTCATCAAAGGTGTGTCATTAGTACTATCACCTGTTTTCGTTTTCGGGAGCAGTCCAAAAACACCCTGTATATATAAAAGAAGATGTTTGTACATATGACATCGCTAAACTCAGAATCTATTTGACCGATCGTAATGAAAATTGATATGGAAAGGTTCCCCTATGACGTTAATATTTTTATCAAACGAATACAGATGCGCGGTTTATACGCAGAAACTTCTACTTAACCAAGATTAAATTATTATCCGAAATATCAATAGTTAATAAAGCTCTAGATTTTTACTTAATACAACAAGGAAGTTCAAATTTTGATTTTTGTTTCTAGAAAATAGCACAAAGGGAATGTCAATTGAACCGATTGATAGTGTGTGATCAATTAATTAAACTTAACCGCTTAGACTATCATAAACGGAGGAGCTTTTTCAGATATCTTGAACATATTCTGAGGTACCTCTCTCCAAATATTATCTTTGAAGTTATAATTATCAGTACTTGTTGATCATTCATACACAGAACTATGTTTAGCTATAACGAATCAGACAGGTAATACTTTCGCAACGCTGGTATTTAATTAAAAAATAAATTAAATAGAAGATGAATAAAAAAGAAAGAAATTATAATTTATTAACATATATTGTTTTTATATATTTAAATATGAAATATAATAAAGCTGTACAGTTTTTTGTTTGTTTGGTCGAACGCGCTAATCTCGGCACGTACTGGTTCGACTTGAATAATTATTTTAGCGTTGAATAACCCATTTATAGAGGAAGGCTTTAAGTTATATGAAATCGCACTAAGATTAATGGGAGCGGAGTATTAATGAATAATAATGCAAAAACTGCAAAATATATTCCATTGAAAGCGCTGCGTAAACAAAAAAGAACGGAACAATCACGCATTGCACAGAATTGTCCTTAGTGAGAATTTAAAAAACTCTCCTACAGTTTATTTCTATGTTATAAGGTTAGCTTATCGTTTTAGCAGTTAAAATTTAATTTAGCTTCCAAGATAACCTGGAGCTGGTATCCCTGGAGAACATGTGCTGCTCCCGGCTGGAGGGCGTTCGACTTATTCAGCAACTGGCCTGCTTCAACGCACACTCGCTTAAATATCTGTTCTTGTGGCGGTTTGTCTTGCCTAACGAGAATCCATTGATAGTTAACTACAGCTACATTACAGGTACGCTTAGTTTGAATAAAAACTTTAGAAATCACACACTGTGATAATAAGAATTAGAGGCTTCGATTTTATTCTCCAAAGAGATTATACAAAAAAATCTTGCGCTGACTATCTTGTAAATCTTACACTTAAAAAAATCGTAGAAACCATATAAGACCTTATTCAAATCGTGTGACGTCATGATGACATATCATGACAACGTTTGAACAAAATTAAACAGTACAGTCATAAAACCTAAAAAAAATCGCAAAAACAATGTTGCTCTGCGGTGGTCCGTTAATGCTCGTGTGCATTCCATGTGCTAAGTTGTTATGTGTCGTGGTGCCGTGTGCGACGATATTAGGCCTTTTCGGGGTCTACATGCGAGGAGTAGTAACCACTTTTACGAACGTGACTAACTACAAATTAAGCAACTTCATTAATAACACCTCCTTTTGAAAAACAGAATACGGAACATCTTATAATCATAGGTGCAGATTTACTTGAAAATCTATTAATACACACGTCATACAGCAGTCTCGTTATATCAAAGTGACGTCAATTAGATCCACGTTACTAATCACCATGGCAACAATATCTATAAAATATGGCCACGGACGAGGAAAAGTGTAAAGTGGCAAAATTACTTCAAGACTTAGAAGTCCCGGAGTGCCGGATTCCAGAAAGGTGCATGGGCTTGGTTAAAGAAATAGAACAAAGATTTGGATCGGAAATTAATGATGAAGTTTTGGAAGAAAAGGTTTACGAAAATCCTTACGTGGTCGACAAAAAACTTCTTGAGCAAAATGAGTTGAAACTTAAAGAGCTCTTAGCTGAATGTAAACGGTATTCTGTTGTTTTGTTTATCGCTAATCATGTTTACTTCAAACTTTATATCTATTTGTAGCAGAATATATATTCGATGATTACCTTGAGTTCTTATATCATGGGTTGAAAACTTCGAGTTCATCTGTACGTTTTGTTAAATCTGTCAAAATGCCATGGAATAATTGAGACTTGCTTTTCAGAGCTAAAAAAGAAAGCGTAGATAGTGTGATCCTATCGGGACCTGATCCGAAGCGACCGTGGCGTACACACTCTTGTACAGAAAAGCTGGTGCGCATTGACAACGATCTGAAAAGACATTTGGAGCGAGCTTCTCAAGCGATAGTTCCGATGACAGATGGGGACATGCTGGAACTCGTTGTTGAATGTAGGAAAGAAGGAGAACTGAAGCCACCAGTAAAAGCTGTACGGTTACGTGAAACCGTCGACGAGGCGAGGCGAAATCTACCCAATTTCCAATACCGTAAGATCGAAAATAGCACTGCAACCGATATACTGTCCACAGCTCACGGGATTAATGAAACCGACCAAAACATTGAAGAGGAAATTCTCTCCTAAAAATAATCATTTTGTTGTTAAATACTGTCAGTAATAAAATTGTTTTTGCCTTTACGTAAAAGCTAGTCCTTTATAATATACCCATATACATATAATGAATGGAAATAAACAACGTGGCTGAGCATTTCATAAACAAATTCAAAAATTACTAAAGGCCTTTAAGAAAGCAGTAGAACAGTGTACCTACTCTTACATTTTTTTTTACTTTTAAGTACTCTCACTCCACTAAACCATTTAATTTGATTACATCGCATTGAAAGGAATAGACTACATCCAGAGAATTTATCAAAAAAATTGATCGATAACAAAACGTGATTGACAAAATTGGTATGTAATCAAAACCTAATACTTAAGTTAAAAGCTAATTCCTTTGTAAAGAAATTCATAATCGTAACTTATGAGGTTCATACAATTTCTTAATAATCATTTCAATCAAATAATGAGCAATCATTTATTCATATAAAAATAAATACATGATCGATTATGAATGTCACTTAAGACCTAAGTTTACAGGTTGTTTCAGATCGAGCCTAACTCTAAGAACAGCTTAGAAACTTACTGGTACTTTTATAAGCGACTTCGTATTTGATTTTATATGACGAAATGACTAACGATTAATTCCAAGGCCTTAGGAAAGTAGAGTTCATCTGAAAATTGAGTTTAGTCTACAAGAATGATTTTCAGGGAGTGGAAAACATATAGCACGTCCGGAAAGTAGGCAGTGTTTCTTGCGGAGCCTTGGGGAGATGAAGAATTTGCGCGTCTTAGCCTTGGAGTATTCTCACCTTGCCGATAGTACCGGCGGGGCCGTAATGGCTCTGCTCCCTGTCATACGAAGGCCTCACTTCAGGTTACAGGTTTGACAATCAGTTATCATAATTAACCAACGAAATTTTATTAATTTATTAATTATTATGAAGTATATAATTATCGCTATATTCATGAACACAAATAAATAAAATTGAACTGTCAGTTAGTATTATGAGAGTAACGGCCTCAATAATTGCATATTATGACTGTGTGAATGGTATAACAGAAATGAAATTTACAAAATTGTCGTCTATTTGTTTGTTCTGACTACTTTCAGAAATGGCTGTTTCGATATTAACAGGACTGTCAGTAGCAGATAGCCCATGTTATGGCGCGTAACACAGGATACGTTAATTTTTTTACATTGAGTTGTTCAATCCAGGCAGGTAAATACAGACAACATATTAAAACAGGTCCAAGGAATGGAACCATTAAAAATGGACGTCGCAGAAGTTTATTTTAATTAGGGTTCCTCCACAAAATCGTTAAATGCAACTAACTTTTACTGTTACTAGTACTATCATCAGACATAAAAAAATAAAACTGACTTCAAAAAAATAACACTAGCACTTAAAATTACATACTTCAATGCTAAATTAATACAAAATCTTAATAAAGGAAAACCTTTGCTTCTGCGAACTGCTCTCAATATTTGAAATATTCGTGAAATTGTCACAAGAAATCTGAAATCTTATACTTAAATAGCATATATTAAATAATCGCGTATTCCTTGAGATTAAAATGGAATTTTATGTTTTAAATCTAACTAACTGAAATCTAAAACTTGCGAGTCCCGTCTCACCGTTCTCCAGTTTCGTTTTGTAGGCATATTCAGTCAGAGCTTTTGCACATCGATTTCGTAGGGCTACATAACTGCTCACACGTATTCAGTGCGTAACATGTAGTGATTAGTATTTACAAATAATTATTTATTATTACAATTATATGTAGTGACAATTTTTGTCTCAACCTCAACTATTCATTTAAATATACCATTATCATACCTATTGAGCTGTTTGACGTTAGCTCCTTTTTTTGAAGTCGGTTAAAAAACAATTAATATTTTTTTGTACTGCTTGACAATATATACATTGTTTATAGTTGATTTGTCGAGAAGACCAAACGCCGGGCCGTGCAGACGCGGCTTTAGGTGTTGGTGGACATCACATCCCGGACACTATATGGCGCCGAGTTACGATCGCGTGCCCAGACCTTTACTTGCTAATGGCTTTCTGTTAGTTTATAATAAGTTCTTTTACACAAGACAGAAGTACATTTTTATATGGAAATGTCATGAATAATACAAAATCAGCAGCAGAACTTCATTAAAATAATAACTGCTATAATGTGGCTAAGGTCTTAAGGTTAACAACGCATCTCCTAAATCCCCCGGTTTTGGAGGTATTACTGGGCGATAGGATTCGCTTACGATCAGGCGAAGTGTACGCTTATTTGCCTTTCTATGGTTTATGTAGAACAAAACGATATTTGAATATATAAAGCGTGATAAATGGTTTAAAACTCAAGAACGTCGGGATCGATTTCAACGACTATGGTGTTTTGTTTCCAATCCGAATCGCCAAAAACTATTAAAATATGAAAGTAACGCAGAATTCGCTGACAAAAAGATTGCAACGAAGTTATGGAAATTTGTTAAGGTACCGGTCGATTAAATTACTTACGTAAGTTCACAAAATCTGGAAACACTTTTTTTATCTTTGGCTGTCGTAAAATTCGAAATGTTGTGAATTCGTTTTGAGTTTTAGATGATACAAAGTTCCGAGACCGCGAATTCTTTGTATTATGCAAGCAAAACTACGGGCTCGTGTTTAATATTGTACGGCGAGGTCCATATTAAAATTACCTGCCCTCCGCGGCGATACTCATTGCAAGTTGATTCTATTATAAACTATAATTTCGATTTAAGTACTATAAATTATTAAACAACGATATATAAGACCTCCAAATCGGTCGCACGTGTGTTTTTTTAAATTACATTTAATAAGATCAAACAATTAGATACTTAACTAGTACCAAGCGTATATCGGAAAATGGGTACATAATTGTTTTTATTATATAGTTCGCATTCGAGACTACGACAACGTACATCGTTTCTTGTCACCAAGCATTCCTTTACGGGAGACGCACCTGCAGTACGGTATAGACCTCTTAAAGACACAAAGACAGAATTCGGATTTGAGTTGCTTTCTCCGGCACATCGCTTACAGCTACGGCAATACATTAGGTAAACTATTTTTTTATCATTATAATCCATAAAAATTGGTACGTATAATAGTAATATTAAAATAACAATTTTCTCATGAAAATATATACTTACAATGAAAATTATAGCGGAGTTGTCATTCAAGAATTCATTAATGCGCTTCTTAATCGAATAGGTCTGCATCATATATTTTAAAAATATATTTGGCAATAGCCTTGGTGTACTCGAAACCTATTTAATTATGACATATAGCCTTTAAAGAACCTTTGTTGTAAACATCTTAATATTTTTTTTAATTATTTTTATATTGTTTGTAAACCATTTCCATTAATTGCTTATATAATACCGGAAATAGAGTAATATATCGTGTTTCTGGAATAATACCGTATATATTATGCATTTGGTACGTTCTTACTTTATTACACACTTCAATTTTATTTAGACTTTGTATATTGACAGTGGCCGTGAGTGTCCACCAATGGCGTGACGTATTATTCCCACTGCGACGCGTCATTGAATTAATGCCAGCATTGGTACGATTTTTCTACGTGGGGCTGGTGGATGAAGAAGATCTACGAAATATGCTCAACATGATCGCGTGTGGTGTAGCGAGGAGTTAGTTGTTATTTAAGCATCTTTTTAGAAAACGCTAAACTACTAATGACTAATGACACCTTTGATGAAGGGACGGAAAAAATCGATCCTGACTAAAAACAAGACATTTTTTTAAAACTTTATTAGCATGTTTTACGGTCCATCTTGAATGCACAGCTAAATGAAACGATAGTTTCATAAAAAATACATTACTTCACTAAAAAAAAAACCAGCAATGACTTATGATAACAAAAACAGCTGGACTAACATAATTACGCGAAATAACGCTAATAAAACGTTTTAAAAATATGATGTTTTTAGTCAAGATCGAATTTTATTCCGTCCCTTCATCAGAGGTGTCAGTAGTACCCGTCTTCGTTTTCGGGAGCAGTCGCCAAACACCTTGTATGCTACCTTTTAATATTACTTACTTTTGTAAGTTGTGTAAAGTTTCATATAATGAAATTTAGTTACTATATTAAAATTACCGAGCAAATATAGAATTTGACATCGTACACAAATATTTTGTTTTGTAGGAAAACTTGGAATATTCCATACAACTATTAGATCGGACCTACAGCGTACAGACTTTATTTTTTTAAACACATGGTCTCCGTCTACTAATAATCGTCGTACACTTGCAGAACCAGGTAGACCATTTAAGAAAAGCATGATATAGTCACCGTTCGTGTTAGCCATCAGGATTATGTTCCTAGAATGTAACTAGTTATATTTACAGAGTTGAAACAACTGAGTATTCAAGTGCAAGATGCGGGAAGCAGTCGTGACAAGTGGGCTGCAGTTACCCAAAAGCTGAATCGAGAATTCAAAGATATCACCGCACTCTTTGGCATCGATTTTTGTCTCAACGTTTATAAAAGCTAAAAACAAAACACTTTAAAAAATAAAATTATTGCTTTTATTATCAAAATGTTTTTCTCGAAATTATACAAATATATCCTAGTACGATACTCAAGTAAATAAAACTAATCTTTTAAACAACTGGGCCGAATTAGGTAGGTCGTTCTCTAGTGTATTACAAACGCTACTTGTATTGTAGAGAAATGACTAGGTTTCCGTAGAAAATAGAAAATACCCATGAAATTATATCGGTCACTTTTGCTTGTGAATGTTTAAATTGAAATATTTAGACACTAATAAAAATAAAAACATGTACAGGCGAAGTAGCGGGCTACCAATAGATTATTTATATAAAAGAAAAAAACTGTTCATATATTTTGCCCTAAATGCTTGAGTAATACAAAAAGGAATCATGAGTATGTCGAATTAATTTAAAAAAAATCTTTTTGACCCATGCCATGTTCTAAGGGCATATTTTAAATTGTATTTTTTCAGAGCGTTCTCGTCTTAACTAATGAGTATTCAAGGGCAAATTAAGTAACAAGTTAATCTATACGTTTCCTTTTAACTTGTTAGTAGTAAATGGTTCAGGCGTGGTATTAATGAAAACTCAAATAGACATAAAAAGTTTTATTTACATAACATACAGTTAATGAATAGCTAACTCGGCAGCGCATGAGGCCCCCGTGCCCCTGTGCCCCCGCACGACATCACGTATCATACGTCAGCTCATTTGAGACAATTACAATAACCAACATTAACTGTAAAATGATAAAATATTAAAAATAAAATAAATTGGATCATGGATCATAATTGAACATAAATTGGACAAACAATTTGACTTAGATAATTTTATTTTGTAATCGGTTATTTTGACTTTGTATTGCAAAGACATGTACGTGTTGTTAAAATCCTTATTAACTAAAAATAAAATAAAATTGGACAAAACATCATCAATAATTATTTCATATCGTATTAATTCATGAACAATCAATTTGAATACATTAAAACGGAACAATTGCATATAATAATTAACATATAATTTTATTAGGATATACTTTATATACAATAAAAGTGAACAATGAAACTGCCTATGAATAGAGGGGACGAACGTTGTCGTCAGTGGTCAGTCGGAATTAGATCCAGTACTTCGGACTGTGCTACAATCAATTACCGTTAGCCATCTTTGTACATACGTATAAAAAGCAATTACCTCCTCGTAGTAAAATATCGTCAGTTACAATAGTTATAATATGGTACTAATGAACATTCAACTCGTAAATGAATCTATATTTTTTTTTCCTTTTTATCATTTCTTTATTATTATTATTATTATTATTATTATTATTACTTTTTCATCATTTTTATAACTATAGAAACAGTGTGATATACACCAAAATATATTAAATATAGCAATAATAATCTTTATTTAACTACCACCTCTAAACGACACCCGCGGCCGTGACAGGCGATGGAAGTAACTCTCATGGTTCATATTATCACTTGTATATTTAACACTTTCGTTTATCATTATCATAAAAATTATATATGTAAAATACATAAAAATCGCATTTCACTTTACATCAATACCTTGATATCGAAAAAAGTATTGATCATTTTCACAATAAAATTACTCCCATTAATGTTTTAAAACGTATTATCATCGATGTATCAAGATATTGATTCAGTTCACAAAAAACTGACAAAATACTAGAAATTATAAAACGACTGTCGCACCACTACGCTATGATACGAATAGTCGAGACGACGTAATGTGGGTAAACCACTTATTATCTCACCCGACCTTAAGCGAGCTCTAAATGTTCAGTCAGCACTATGTGATTTTCTAAAAAACGTCCTTTAAATTCCCCGGTTCATTTAAAAGTTTATTAAATAAATCAAATTTATTATAATTAAAAATTCAATTACACACTTAAAGCATATCCAAAGCGTTTTTGAGAAACAATCTTGAAAAGATGTTCTGTACTAAATCTTGTGACAATTTATATACTAACCAGAGTTGCCAGGATTACATCTAAATTCCACAAATATTGCACGTGCCAACCGAGTCGATTGTTTTGATAGAATCGTGATCGCTTCAAATACATCAAACTAGAATTGGTTGACATATCGACATAGAAGCGAAGCGCGGTCTAAAGCCAGCTCTTAAATAATGCACTGTCGCACCAATTTATTTTTATTCTGGTCATTACCAAATCCGTACACTGATGGACGAAAGCGCATTACAGTAACTGAGGCTAGTCTATTTTTTTGCGAAGCGGATCCGAAACTCCCCGGGTGAGCTGTACGCGAAAGATACGCAATAAGACTGACGCGGTCATTTACGGATTCACAATCTTCTGAACCAGATACTGAACGTATCGATTGCCTATTTGAGAATCGAGACTTTCGAACAGTGCCGTGCAAACGCTTTTATGAGCAACCTTCTCCTTTTTCCCTGGATTGACCGTGCTTCGGTGAATAAGATAAAAAACAAGAGTTAATTTAAGCCCTAATAGACATCAATCGGTCCCACCTAAATCCAAGTGAATTTGACTACAATAAATCACATAAATTAAAAAATCAAGTCAACAAATTAAAATTATTGTCTACCCCACTTCTTTTTCAATGTAAACCTCAGTTTAATCCCAAAGCTTTGGAAAGCAACTACTCTGACTAATATACCGTCTCCCACCAACATTACTGCCGGTCTAATCAATAATGTATGTTCGCTTTCTCAAAAATCTCGCATCATAACCTATTACATCTAAATCAAAATTTCAATCAGCTGAATAAAATATTATAAAAATAGAATATTAAAAAATAATAAGGCAACGATATATAACGGATAGTGCAACCGGTAGGTCGGGTGGCAACGGTGGCCGCTAGTATATAAGTATGAAGAAGAAGCGTACGGGCGTTGCTGTCCGTCAGGCCTCGGAGCACGAATCTTCGTTATCCGCCTCCCTTATGTTCGTGAAGAAGGACGTCAACGCTTTAAGCATTACCGCTGCGAATAACAAGTCAACGTTATTATTGCAATCTCTAGCTCAATACGTCATTTCAGCTTAAATCTATTATTGAAGTCTTTCCTACAGAAACACTTAGAGGTTTAATCATGACCATGATAGTAACGATAACATGAGCCATCTGCCAGTGAAAGTTCTGCTAATATCGATCTAAAAATCACTGTTATTGTCTAGCTGAAACAAACGTACAGGCACTCTGAAGTGGCGACTAGAGAAACATTTCTATTGAAGCTTCCATTCTCCCCAAAAAACTTTGATAAATACTAAAACTATTCTAAACGAATCCATAAATAG
>JAOSYY010000008.1:4760215-4777924 GCA_025727935.1 Hebomoia glaucippe | reverse complement strand
CATTTCTATTGAAGCTTCCATTCTCCCCAAAAAACTTTGATAAATACTAAAACTATTCTAAACGAATCCATAAATAGTATTACCTTTTCCTTCCGGTTCTACATCCGAGGTCTCCCATTCAATGAAGCCTTCCACAGATATGATGTATTGCTCATGTAAATTTTGGAATAAGTCTAACGTTAAGCCTGAAACAAAAATCGAAATCTTATGACCACAGACACACCTAGCAATTATTAATTAGTAGAAACCGCGAACATTTAATATCAAAAAACGATAATAAGTATTAAAAAAGAGTAATAAATAGTATACAAGTATAATTTTTGCCTCGGTCTGTATGTACACGATAACCTTCAAAACTACTAGACGGAATTGACATTTTCATAATAGAAACCATAAGTTATCGGTATTTAAAGGGATTTCAAACATTTTTATCTAGACATATAAAGGATGGTTGATACAACAAAACATAAAATAAATATATTAATATGTCTGTCGTGTAAATGATTTTTGTGTAGACGATCACTAGTCGACAAATTCGACGAAAGCGAAGGAAACCGCGAGCAGAACTTAGTAATTATCTAAATACTAATCGCGCCACGAGAAATAACACCAACGCGTAAAACGGTTACGACATGCACAGTTATCTGGCACGATTTTAGGCGTATTAGGCGGTATGTTAAAAGAGCAGCTTGTACTCCCTTCAAGCTAGGGTCAAAATTCCAACCAAATACCCGTTCCCGTTTTGTGGCGAGTCTCAATTGTTCATGGCACGTATCTATACTAATTAATATTATTAAACTGAAGTTCGTTTGTTTCAACGCGCTAATCTCAGGAACCACTGGTCCAATTAAAAAAAAAAATCAGTGTTGGATAGTAGTACAATTATCGAGGAAAGCCTATAAGCCTATATAACATTTAAATAAAGTTAAGGTTTTTACTAAAAGTCCAATGTAACCGAAGATGCAAAAATCGAAATAAAGCGATCGGGCTAGAAGCAGGCAGAAGAAAGCTAGGCTGTTATAAAGGTTACAAAGTCTCACCCTGGGGGTGTTCGAGGCGGTGAATCAGCTGTTGAATACCGAACAGACACGCCGCCTCGCGCTGACTCTGCGAGTCCGCGTACTCGCCGATCAGCGGCGAATACTTATTCATACGGTCGTAGTTGAAGTGTGGCGTGACGCTGCGCTCGGGACCGAATAAAGCGTGTTCGCAGATCGCTTGAGTGAGACACCGCAGGAACCACTCCTCGCCTGTCGACGCGCCAATGTTGTCCTGTTAGCCGAACGGAATTTCAGTATACATGTACTCTTTATACAATCGATGAGTCAAGGCATACAAACATTATTTCTTCTTCATTAACAATATACATAAAATCACCAGAGTTAGTCCTGTGAAGTTTCTGTCATCGTCATACACGAATACGTATTATGAACAGATATAACCTTGAGGAACTGATTACCGAAAGCTGAACGCTCACCTTCACCCATCCCCGGAGGCAGTCACAGCTCTCGTCATTGTTCATCAGCTGCAGCAGCTTGCTCTGGGTGTCATCCGGAGTCATTATCCGCTTCGTGTCCTCATCCATATCATCCTCATCAGATCCTTCGAGGAACTCAAAGTGGTTGTCCGATACCCACTTTGTTACCTACATTAAATGACCATTATATATATACCAAAATATCCATTTACAGTCATTATTGGTTTTAAATTGTCGTTAAATTCGCATATTTCGATTATTCAAGTGCAGAAATTAATATTGTCTTTCTAATGTGTACACAATCCTATGTTAAAAATATATATGTAACTAGCTGACCCAGCAAACGTCGTTTGGCCACATAAATTTATAGGATTTTATGTATTTTTATTTGCTGTATCGAAAAATAAAAACAAAATTTTTTGTCAAAATAACACAATCTAGCGTTGGACCACCCTTAACATATAGGGGTTGCAAAACAGACCCAGATGAAGTTGCACATAGTATCATTCGCATCCTTCCATAGGTATAGTGTATCTACAAAAGGCTAGAAAAGAAACAGTGCTGGCAAATGTGTAGTTGGATATCGTGAACATACCATATCTGAGTTCATCCACTGTTTCAGTTGCAACCCAGACTCCTGCCACTTGGACTTTGTAAATGTCGGGCCCATACTGTCCTTCAGGTTCCTGATGATAGCTCGCAACAGCAGGTGCCCTTGGTTAGAGGAGATAATGGTGTCGCACGCTTTATGCACTTGTTCGAAGGTTATGTTCTGTAAATATAGCATGGGACAATTAGTCGAAATCGTGCAATATACAGGTAAATGTATTAAATAGGGTTATATAACCAAATCCAAAGATTATTTTTCGAATATAGTGAGAACAGTTTTGAATCTCGAACCTAATTGCATTTGCTAAAGCCAGTTTTTGGAAACATTTGATTTTGTAAAAAAAAAATTGTAGTATTACACCAATACGTTTCGGCACTACGAATGCTGGAATGTTATGACATAAGGCAACAAAAAACATTTTCGATTTTAGTCAATGGCTTCATATTTTAACGCCTTTAAGTAATCCTACAGGCCCTTTTGTCTAAAATGATACAAAAAATTAAAATAAGGCTCAGGACTTCATTAATCTGCATATATACATACAGTATACATATATACGCACAGCGATCATATAATTAGGAACACTATCAACAGTCCCAAACAATGTCTAAAATACTTCACTGCAACAGTATTTATTTTGAAATTATTGATTTATTGTTTCTCTAATAAATGATACATTGTTGAACATTTTATCGTTCTACTTATTGTTTAACTTAAAATAAAAACGATGTATATATATATACAGGTGTTTGGGGACTGCTCCCGAAACCAAAGACAGGTGATAGTACTAATAACACCTTTGATGAAGGGACAGAATAAAATTCGATCCTGACTAAAAAAAACATATTTTTGAAATGTTTTATTATTGTTATTTCGTTCCATCAAGTTAGTCCAGCTGTTTATGTCATCATACTTCATTGTTGGTTCTTTTTTTTTTAGTAAAGTAATGTATTTATTGTGAAACTATAGTTTCATTTAGCGGTACTTACAAGATGGAGCGTAAATAATGCTAATAAAAAGATGTCTTTTTTCTAGTCAGAATCGATATTTTTCCGTCTCTTCATCAAATGTGTCATCAGTACAATCATCCATCTCTGTTTTCGGAAGCAGTCCCCAAACACCGTGTATTTATCGTTATTATTGTATATGTATGTATCTCGCATGTAGTGTCGCAAATGTCTACCTACTACTAAATAGATACCTACTTTTTTTTCAATCTGCGGTGAAATAAACTTTCCGAGGTATTCGTACAGCATTGGTATGTCGATGTATAGATCCGGGGCGTACTCGCAGATCTCCGCCATACCGGCCATTAAGTTATCAGCCGATATAGTTCCGGTGCTCACCACGTGGATCATCGATTTCGACAGGAGAGTAATCTCCTTCACGGTCCTGGGGACAAGTACATTTCGCATCTTTAGAAAAGGCATAACGAAATATTTTCTCAATGAAATTCACTTCTGTAATGTGGATACACATTTACTAATTATGAAAAAACCTTTATTTCGGTCACAAACTAATGAATAACGAAATTTATAGCTATTGTTCTAATATATTTTCAATAGTGCGCCAAACCAGCTCGAAGCGTCATGGCGGCGAGTGTGACGTCCCGTTTAGGTACGCGTTAGATGTTTAAGTAAACAAACAGTGCAGTGCAGTGCGTTTCGTGTGAAATTCACCCAACATAATAAAAAATAATAAAGCCTGTTTCGATTGTTCGAACTAAATCGCTAAATTTCGTCGTCACTATTTCACAAAACACGTAACTGTACTAACAGCGATGGATGACAGAGACGTTCAATGAAGATTGACGTCATTCCATATAATCGGTGTTTCAGTCAAAATGGCCGATTGCAGTATTTTGATGTTTTAATTTATTAAAAATCTTAATAATCTCATTTTTTAAAATAAAAGTATAGTAGTTCAAATCGTTTTTATAACTATTTTACCCGAAAATCATTAAATCTTTGATTTTTTGTTAGTGTCGTCATGCCTATTTACGTTTTGATGGACTACATGATGTTTTTGAACGAATTTGAAGTTTTTGTGTTTAAGATATATGCTATTAGCGGCTTTGACAAGATTACTCAGGTGGGTTTCGAGGATATACTCGTATACCCAATATGCACGCACTCACTTTTCTAACACAACATTAATTATCTCGGTGACGATGGCAGCGTGATGATGCGGCGAGAATAGCTTGATCTCTTCAACCAATTCGTCATCGTTCGGGTTCATGATGCACAAGTCGACCATCTGCTTGACGGATTTCTTCTTGTTTTCGGGAAGCGGCTCTTGTAGGACGGCTACGGGCATCGACGGAGTTGTCGGGGCAGCAGGGCTAGGTTCAGCTGGAGGGGCTGAAGGAGCCATCGCCACGTTACAAGACTGTGTGCCACCGGTTGATACTGACTGTCCACCGGCATCTGGGAAAACGTCACTGTTAATTTCATATTACAGTAAAAATAATAAAATACATTTTCTTAGATGGTAACTGTATTTACTCCAATTAGTCATTGGAATTAAATTCTTATAAGTAAATAAATAAATATAAAAAGGACTCACGGTCCAGGCCAACTGTGGGGAAGGAAACAAACAGTTTAATGTAAAATTCAGTTGTAATTAAATGGAAACTCAAAATTTAAATCATAATTTCCAAAAAATCTAATTACATATTTAAATACTTACTGAAATCGCTACGAGAGTTTAATGTGGATCGCTCGATCGATTTAGAATGCTGATAGGCTGCAGGACTTAGCTCCTTGGTTCCTGAAAATCATACCATTATAAGAAACGTCCAAGTATTGAGGCCCATTTACACGAAGAAATTTTTCGGCGCCTAGAAAAAGATATGGCCTTGTAAACCAAAAGTAGGATATTGTGTAAACTAAAATATCATATGTAGGCGACGACAGCGCTGCCTTTTGAGCATACTCAAAATAGACATACTTTTGTTTTTTGCCGATGAACTTTCTTAATGGCAATGGGCTTATTTAAGCTACCTGGCGTGAGCTCAAATGATAAGAGACAGCAAATTCATACACTAGTCGTGGTGTAAATATATACCTTTGAGTGCCGTCGGATCTGCCTGGACGTTTTCGAGGATGCTGAACTTGTTCTTGGACACATTGATAGCGGGTAAGCTAGTCTGTGCCGGCTTCATGCCCGAACCCTGGTTCCAATTGCTCTGGGGCGCCAGTTTTATATTGCTAAGGTTCTGTATAAATTACATACATTAGGGTACATTCTTTTTTCAAGAAGCTCACAAAAGTATTTTAATCAGATGTGTCGCCTAGCGGTCGGATAAAGTGATGCTGGACTGGAAAGCCAGTTGGATTTTCTACCTTATAATTAGTGTTCTGATTCTGAAACGGGGTGTCCTTAGGGGGGAGGTGCTATACTATAAAATGAGTGAAAACTCTAAAAAAAGATCCGTGCGGGTCACGTGATTCCGTTCATAAATCGTGAAGAGTTGTAGAGCTCGTTTCAACTACTATGGATTTCTAAATGCTTGTAATAAAAATAAGAGGTCAACAACGCATCGTAGAATATATTTTATATTAGCTGAACTGTTATGCATCAAGTGAACCTCAGCTCTAGTATCGATGACGGATAGAAAGTAACGTCAGTTTACCTTCTGCGGCGGCATCGCCTTCAATTTGTTTGTGTCGACAGTATAGTTACTCCTGGGCGAAGGTGTCTTCCACGTATTGTCCATAAAGTTTCCACCGCCACCCTGTCTTCTGCCTTCTCCGCCGCGCTTACGCCCACCACTGCCTCCACCTCCCTCTTCGCGACGGAATCCTCCGCCCAATGGAGAGTTCATTAGCTATAAATTATGATATATTCATATATACTTGCATTTTTTCAAATGTTTCTTTTGAAAGCGAACCCAACACACAAGCAAACCAATCCCAAAGCAATTCCAAAGCAAGGGTTAATAGAAAACTGATATCAGTTTTCGCGGTTTTTTTGAGAAGTAAGAAAAGAAATTAGGGTTAATGCAAAAGTTGTATAATAATGAGACATTTAAATACTGACCTCATAGACGTTAAAAAGCACAAACATCGTCTCCTGAATGGAAAGTGAAACACCCTCAAAGTAAGACAGTTTGATATACAACAAGCCGCGCGCACACATTCACAGCATATTAAGTTTATCGCCCACCACAAAGCTGTGTTAGCCGCGTTACGATTTAAAAAAAAACATTCATCGTGCATGGTGAAAAGCTGTAGGCATCATAATTGTACAGAATAGTAATATTTCCTATTAACAAAGCATTTTTACTTAAATTGATTAACAAAACGATGAATCGGTTGGAATTGTCATGAGTTTCATTTGCAAATCAGCAATTTGTAAATGTCGAAGATAATTATACTTGTTATTACACAATTATTTCTTGTATGTTAATTATGAATTCGGAATCCTATTATACGCTCTTGCGCACCACTACCCCATGTATGTAGGCACAATTAAATGGAATATAGTGCCTGGTTAAAAATATTACATTAATAAAAGTAGAAAATGTAAGGTGACATTTTTAATTTATTAATTAAATTACAAACATGCCGGAAAAGCGAAAGCGTGATTTTGTTGAAGTGCTCTTTATTGTGACATTAAATAAGTTCATACCTAACTTTCTTTAAATAGCTATATCAATTATATAACATAACTTTTCACGTATACTATAACAATAGTTTTGAGGTTACTGAGCAAAAATTATTGATATATTTAAATTATTTTTACATTTATATCGTCAAAGGAGAAACACAGGAATGACTAGGTAGACTTCAGATATGAAAGCGCACTGATTCTATCTAAAACTTGTACAATATGCATCACCTCATCTTCGTTGTAGCAAAAACTGCTATCAAATATTTACATATTATATACATTTCGTTAACATTATAATTAAATTTTACTTCATTGGCGACAATTGCTTTGAAGACGTCAAGTTGGATGATGAATATAGGCCCAGGTTGACTTTATTTATATGTTCTTCCATAAGTTGGTCGTACTTGGTCATTGATATCCCTTTTTTTCATTTTAGCACCTAGTCTACCAGGTGCCAAAAATGTTGTTACCTAACGGGGCAGGGATGTGTTAGTTTTTTCATTGTATCATAAAGAAAAAGCTTTTATTTTTAAGAATTATTTCAAACTATTACATCCCGATCTGGAATTGTTTTGGCACAACCACTATCATCAATCCTGTGTTGTCGTAAAATATTTAAAAAACCATTTCAGAACCCTAAAAGATATTACTGCAGCTAACATTGTTAATAATCATAATAGTAGAAAATTAAATAAGGCAGTTGAATATTCACAAATTAAGAAAAAATTATGAATAACGCTAACTACTATTCTCCAAAACTTATTTTATATCAATGTTAGATAAATTTTATTATTGGGGAACGCCCTTTTAGCCACTGTCCGGGTGTATTAAAAGCAAAGCAGGAGTTACTGAATAGTCAGGCATGAAAAAGTTAAACATATGTCAGCCAGCATCTGCCATTACGCTTTCTTCTTTTTGAGGAAGCTGTGTTTAGAAATCAATAGCAAGAAGTACATAGGTCAACATTTATGCATCACTAAAATATTGACAAAGCATTTTAATTACAAAAACATTAGCACATAGTTTCTTTGTGAACGCGTGGTATTAGCTATGAAATCGTGCAGAATTCAACTATAAACATTTCAAAATTGGGATGCAATTTACATTAAAAATATCATCATGATGTTTTTTAATCTTCGAGAAATGAGAATTTCACCTTAAAAAACGCCGTTTTGTTCTCAGTACAGAGATATGATTTTTTAATATTAGTCAAACTTAAAGAGTATATACTGCAACTCAAGAGCTTTTATAAAAAATTGTGAAGTTATATAGAGGTAAAAAATTGACAAGTGAAACCTGTGACCCTTAATAACGTTTAGCCTTGCAGTCTTCAGCTAGTCAAGTAATAAATACGCCAGCTACATCAGACAGTTCCTTAGAAATGGAATATACTAACTCTACTTTGTCATTCACGATTGAACTCAGCAAAGCAATATATTGATCATGCACAACCACTAAACATGAACGATGAATTCGGTGTATTGATTTCATTACAAGTTTTTAAAAAGTGAATGTTGCCTCCAAATATCAGGAACATAAAATAATGAAACATCTTTAGCAAATATTGTGATATGATATTATTTTTAAACACTTTTATTAATGTTTGTCACAATCCATTTTAAACAAGATGAGTTACTAAACTGTAAGGTCTCACTTTTTTATTACTTCTATAACTGACCTCTATGTGTCGTTGTTGTTGCTCGGCTTCCTTTTGAATTTGATCCATCATCTTCGGCTGTGAGTCAATGACATTCTTAGCGACCCACTTACGACGTCTTAACTCAATGACATCCTATAAAAACAAGATAATTCCATTTAGGGATAATTCTTATGAAATTTCGAAATTATTGTCCTTTCCGTTGTTACTAAAATCTAACAATTCTAACCTGGTACTTATTTTTTCTTACAAATGAAACTTTACTGAGACTAATAGTGCCGATAATAATTTTTTAACCATATAAATATCTTTAAGAAATTCTATAAATATATATTGCAGTACTTTCGAAGTTATAAACAAAAATATATAAAAGAAAATTGTTTTAAATCTTTCCTAATCAAATAAAAATACAACGAATTCTCAAATACTTTCTAATTTTGTAATGTCATGATATACAGCACCCTTATACATATTTAAATGATACCGGTGAAACATTGTTGTAAAATTGTTACGTGTGATTTTTGCCCTGGATGTGTTAATACAACAGACGCTTTATTTGGCACGTTTTCGAAGCCTTGATCAATTTTTTCAAGAAATCTCTTATACCTGTATCATAAACCGCACTCTGCTGCTAATCTTGTTGGACTTCCGATCGTGTACAATTTCCAACATTTTCTTGAAAGTCGAATCAAGTTGTTCCTTCACTTCGCTCTCAACTTGTTCGCCAATAGTGGTCAACAGCTTACAAAGACATTCCAACTTTTCTTCCTCCAACTTCTCAATCAAATGGTTAATGCAGAACATCATAATCTTGGACGTCAGCATCTTCAACTTGTATAGTTCACCTGAAACGATTTCAAATATTGTACAGACGGATATATTTTCCTATTATCATTTCATCGTTTCAATGTAACGTTTCTAAAATATGCAATACGCGCAGCTTTTAAACAACACAAACATACGGCTTTACTTTGAAACAAGTATCAATACGTTATTCAATTTACAAAGATACACGTAATTATAAAACCGCGTGCAATAGACGCAATATGATATTCATTCGCATTGGAATCTTGTTGCGTTCCCAGTTGCATCAGCAATTTTTACTACGTTCGAAGATTCTTATAACAGTTACGATGGTAACATGAATTTAAATCTTCGGACTCGTCTTACAATAATTAACAAGTTTTTATACCCATATTTCAAAACGCAACTCCAGTCACATGCTTAAATTTTGTCCAAAACGTAAAAAACGTATACACCGAATATGGTTTGACGAGTTTTAAAACTAGAAATAAATTTAAACGTTTTGGAATAAAAATTAATGAATAAGAATCAAAATGCATGGTTTTAATGCATTCTTTAAATAAGCAAAACGCTCGCGCAAATTTTAAGTTTAATGTATATTAACTCGACAGTGGTATAAATAAGGCCGTGTTTATTATGATTTCTTTAAAGTCTCGCAATGACGCTTTAAAATCTATCTTAAGGTCAACCGGTAGTGGCTGCTTTCACGGTAATAAAAAACAACTTGATTGATTCTAAGAATGCCTACGTGTTATATTCAAAGTTTCCTTAAGACAACAATATGTTATCTGACCTTGTGTTAGAACTAAACCTTACTAATATTATAAACGCAAAAGTTTGTCAGTGCGGATGTTAGTTACACTTTCACGCAAAAACTACTAAACGGATTTTAATAAAACTTCATAGAAATATAGTTCATATATCAGTATAACACATATGCTAATATTTATATAGATATTGCGACACGAATGAAACCTCAGGACACCGCTAGTCCTCATATATTTCTCTAGCAGAAATCGAAACGTAGATAGTTATTAAATATTTGAATCGTTAGCAACATAGTTACTTGTCTAGGTTGGTATGGGCGTGGTTACGGCTGCAACCTACTTTCAATCAAAACTTCCATTCATTTTTCATAAAGCAAATACAAGGCCCTGCTACTGAATTTTAAAATTCCTACACTTAAATCGTAAATCTATAATATCAGTGTACGATGAACAAAACCTACTTCAAGAGTAACATACCACTAAATTTCTCTACAAAAAAGATACCAATATCAATATGAATATGATATATAATAAAAAAATAAAATAGAAAATAAAGAAAACAAAAAATAGTGCACATTTGCTAAAGACCTCTTCTATAAACCTTAAAAACTACTCTTTAACATTAATATATTCAACTGGGTCACCATTTAATTAGTCAGTACCCGCGATTTCGCTTGCGTTATAACCATTATTTCGTATAACACAGTGTTTCAAGTTTTCGTATCATTATGCTTTGCCAATATTGATTAAAGTCTACCGCTGAGGTATAATCTCGTACTATGAAAACTTGATTTTGTGGACAATCAGTGAAACAGACAATTAATTTCAATATTATTAATCTTGTGAACTCTGTGAATTATAAAATAGCACGCCAGCATATTATACGCTATCAGTAATAAACATAGAGATTACATAACGTACCGATAAATCTTACGTTGCCCACGGACCGCATGCGCACACGTCGTTGTTGCTCCTCCAACTGTGCGTGCAGTTCCTTCTTTTTCACCTAATTAAAAAAAAAACTCGATAAATGTACAAATTTAGTTACAAAGAGCAGGATTATCATTATACCAATGATTGGACACCTCACGGGCTTGCTGTGAATTCCCAGCGCTTGTCACGACCGTGTGTCTTAATAGCTTTTATTGGATAATATGCGACATCATAAAATCACAAATAGCCTGTTAGGCTACACGTCTCTAGTTGCAATACAAAATAATTTTAAATAAAATTTCTTCCCTATATTCCAGAGAAGTTTAGACCCCAATCAATCACCGAAGGAGTATCAGCTACTGTTTAAGTGCTTTCAGAAATAAGTATATGGTAAGAGATGTCCAAAATTATGAATTAGTAAGTAAATAAGATTTATCCACTTAGAGCATAGTTTATACCAAAAATATTTTTTTATCATCGACAGACGAGCTGAGTTGCTAGACATTAGGTGGATGATAAAACAGCCCATGACATCGTTAACTATTTGATGATTATCCAGGTACATATTTTTATTTTGAACTAGTTTTCGCCCGCGACCTCGTTCGCATTCATGTCGAATATGTCAACTTTTCTGCCTATGATATTATACAGACGAAAAGAAGTAACAAAGGAACTTTTTGTGCTCTGTCACTCTTTCCTAATCGACCACAATGGTTTTTGGTGAGACACACGATTTCTACTGAATTTTATATGTATACATTTTTAGGAATATTTACAACAAACTTTTCTATGTACGAACATTGTTCTGTGGCCCGGTCACATTGTTTTAGAAAAAACGTCCCATTCTTTTGTTATTCAAAAGTTTAGTAACTAATTGAATTACGAATAATATGCATAAATAAACTAGAATTTTAATCCATCTAATGTATAATGTCACTATAAGTGTTTTTCTTTCACGATCTATAGTCAAGACTAAGTCTGGTCGAACATTAAATAAGACCTCTATAATTAACCTGTCATGTCATAGTGTTAGTGCTATCACGTACAATGTTAAACTTTTATCATATTTCTGATTATAGTTCATTTTGAGTGAATTGATGCAAGTAGTAAACAAATATAATCCATTACGAATATAACGACATTAACACAAATCACTTTCTATATATATTATAGTTTGAGAACGTTAATACTCTTAGTAATCTAATATATCAAATCAAAAGTAACAATCAAATAAAAATTTATGATTTGTGAAAATTCACAAAAACATATATACAAAATAGAATTTAAACCTTCCTTTTCTCTTCTTTTCTTTGCTTCCAGTATATTACAATAAATTGCAGTACATTTAAAAAAGATTGACTTTTCTTCCACGACAGTTTCGTCTATAGACGATAGATTTCAACAAATATCATGAAGCATATTCAATTCGTGTTCATGGTTTTGAGTTTTTAAACGTTCTGGTTTTCGAGTCGCCATTTCATACATTCTCAGGCTCATGACGGACCATCACTACTATGTCTTTGTATTGTATTAGGTTTTATAATACGCTATGTCTGTTTACATAGATTTATTCAAAATGCACTATAAAGGTGAATTTACACTGTTAAGAGCAGTGTTAAAGATTTTAAAGTGTGATTTTACTGATACTTACAGGATCATTACATTCAGCGAGTTCCTTTTCCAGTTGAATCACAGTTACGTCAGTCCTTACGAATTGATTCTGACATTTACTGATGATCATAGCGCGGAAATTGACACACTGATCAGGCGAGTTCGACGCCGGGACCTGTACCAATCATATCAAACAAATAAAAGCTAAATGCATTTAATTTTATATAGATCTAGCTAACCCGACAGACGTTGATATTTTATCGTTCAGGTTATCTTTCAGTATTGAATTCGACATGGTGTAATTAATTGGAAATTATGTCAAACAACTTTAAGGTACGTAAAATTGTAATTGTCGTTAATTTTCCTCAATATTGCCATATCAATAGAACCAAGACCTAGATCTAAGACATACGTTGCCGGCCTAAATACATAAGCCGTATTATATCTTTAATTATTCAATGACATAATGCAGCCGAACTTATTTTTTCACTTAATATTAGCGTTAGACTCTTGCAATGTGCCAAGATTGAAGCCTCAACTCAAATAGAAATAAATTTTCTATATACTTTACCAACTTCTGTCCAAACATGATAAATAATTCACAAATTTTATTGGCAAGGTCAGAACAAAACGAAAGTGCTTTGGGAACTTAAGTCTAATAAAGCCTTATAATATGAATCAGAGGTGCCCTAAAATTTCAGGACAATTTTGAGTATTCTTTAGAAACCAACCGATAGTGAAATAAAAATAGCCAAACTAACTCCATAGGCATTAGCCATCTGCCAATGATAATCCAGTCCGAGCGTCATGGTCAACCGGAATACAAAGTTGGACAGACAAATAGTTTAAAAATGGTTTTTCTATTACAAGTATGATATAATTAAGATTAGACATTCGGAAAAACTATTATTTCGACTTTACATACCTTTAACATGGACAGTTTGTTGCACATTGCTGCGTACGCTTCGGAGAAGTTGGGCTCATCTATCGCTTTCTCAAAAATTAGGTCGATGACGCCCTCCAGACGCACTTGAGTATCAATTTCGAGCGTCTTCACTTTCTCAATGAGCGTGTCGAACTTCTGTGGCGTCAACTTGTTTAGGATACCTCGGAACTTCTTGTAAACCTCCTGTCAGACACAAAATATCAATAAAATATTTTATTATCTGCATAATTGGTGATAGCAATGATAATGATGATGATGACGTTGATGACGGCAAAATCCAAATCGCGTTTCATTCTATTTGTACTTTCTGATGATGATGATGATGACAGTGCCTTGCGACTTTACCCGCTGTGATTTTCTGAATACATGATGAGGTGCAAATAAAAGTAGCCTGCGTTATGCCGTATCATCAGAAATCTACAAGTGACGGTCCAGTCAAAACTGGTCGAACAAATTCGAATCTTAACAAAACTGAACACAATGAGATGTATAAATTGTTGTCATGTAATGTACTCACTATATGTATGTAGCTTGAGAAGAGTTGTTGCGATATTAGAAACATACACTTTCATTATGTAGATTATAAATACCTGTGTTTTTAACTCTTGCTCGGTAAGATGCTCCTTCTTCAGTCTTGCTGGTTTCCAAGCATCCTTTGTTTCGTTGAGCTTGACGTCTTCTCGCAGTGAAATAAATATGTTCCTACCACCACTTGTACTGGATGGAGAATTCAATTTCATGCTACCTTTACCTATATTAAATTTAAACATTTAAACAAATATAAAATAAATAAAAAAAAAATAGATTTATTTATAAAAAATAAACTTAAATCTTAATAGGCGGTAAAGACATTATTTTGTCAAAATTATAATTATTACTAATCCTTAATATACTATGGGTACAATACCCAAAGTATATTAAGGATTATTAAAATTTAGTAGTCTTTTTCAGTCCTCACCTGTGGGCTGTCCCACACTTCTGCCTTCCTTCTTATTGTCACGGGGTAGTGGGCTCCGCATATTACCAGGACTTGTTGCCTTGATGAAGTTAGGAAACAGGGAATCATTGGCGGACCTTTGTATTTGGTTAAACGACACCATCGAGTCTTGTAACTGCGTGGTCTGCAACATATTTATTGTTAAGACAGTGCCTTTATCACAAAAATAAGTTGACCTATAATTTACTTACCCGTAAAACATTACAAGCTTCTAGTAAAGGAACATTGGGTTTGTTTCGGCATACAGGATCATCCTTGATCTGCAGCAGTAGTCTTATGTTATATGTCTTCTTACCAGAAGGATTCGAAGGCGACCATTGATCTGAAATAATACTTTTATTAGGTTTTGCTGGGGTGAAAATGTTAAAATATTTGGAATGTGTTACTTTCACTCTCATGAACCATATATTGACACAACTAGCTGCGAGAATCGTTATCTGAAACTATTGTATACTCACCATCACTATAATTATGTTTAGGAACAAATGCGGTTGGCATTTCCTTCTTCGGAGGAGAAAGCTCTTTTACCATGGGCTCTGGTGTTCCTACACTAACTTTATCAGTCTCAACTTTACCATTCTCATATGTCTCTACGGCAGTAGAGTCGCTGCCAGTTTCCTTACTTGTGACACTGCTCGCATTCTTATTTTTCTTCTTCGAACTCTTTATTGAGTTTTCATTTTTGTTCACATCTTCCTTAACAATTTCAGAAACTTCAGTCACATTTCCATTGGCAGTGTCAGAATCTAAGATAATATAAAAACTTGAAATGCAAATTTGCTTTTGATAAAATAATTCAAAGTATCCAGTGGATATTACAAAAAAAAAAAAACAAACCTGAACTTGTATTATTGAGATTAATATCCTTCATTTTAGTTTCAGGATGATTGCGAGCTGCACTAACTATACTCTGATTAAGTTTTGCTTGTGCTTGACTGGCACTCTTTTCTTCTTCGGTTAGCTTCAAAACAGGCTCTTGCTCCTTAGCTATTTTCTCAATACTTGACAACAGTTGGGAGGAAGTAGGGGATTTAGTTTCAGGGAATGTTGTATCACTATTAACTACAACTTCTACCTTTACATCGGCTTGAGGCTCAGTCTCTAATGTTGAATTTGTTTCATTTACGACTTTTTGACTTGTTTCTGTTACTTCATTTTCACTTGTTTCGTTAGTGGGTGGATTGATTGCTTCGGGTGCACTATCAGCAGAACTGATTACTAAAAGTTATACAAAAGGTTAGTCAATGTTGAGAGAGAGATCTTTATAGATTAAAATTACCACAAAGCATCACTTATATAGTCTTGGTACACCTATAAAAAAATAACACATGTTTTTGTTATCTAAAAAATTTGCAACTTCAATTGTAGAGTTTAGTGTCATGGTCTTTTTATAGTACAATGGTATAAATGACAAAAGTCACATCAGTAAAATGATACATAATGTAACAGGCAAGTCTAGACAATAATTATGTAAGATCACAATAGAATAAAAAGAATATTAACATGCAACATCTTGTTGTACAATAACACTATATGTTAGACTGTGGAATATTTAAATTCTATTGAATTAATTTAGTTATGACTGATTTACAATACAATGCCAGAGCAGGAATTGTGTAAGAAAATGCCATTTGAATTTCGATAATATAAAAAAAATTTAAGAATACTGATAAAAATAACTTTCAATACAAAGATTTTTGCATAAATCTCGACATATTGAATACACGTAACTGCACGCCTTAATCTTGTTGAACTATTAAAATTTTACGTTATTTCACTTGTGATGTCCATATTTAGGTAAAAAAAAATGAAACCTACTTGGTGAAACTGGTCGCAAAGCTGTTTAGTTAATTAGACAAAGGTAAAAGAAAATTAGCCAGTGTTCGGAGATATCGTAAGAGGAGCGAGTTTAATTCGACTGACGAATTATACATACGAAATACGATTAACGTCACAAGACGTGACGACAAGCTTTCAGTAAAGAAACTTAAATAATGTAGGACACTGCTTTCACAGGAAAGACACGATTTTTCTAACACACCTATCACTTTTTCTGAACCAAGTTCGAAGTCTATAAATAGAGACGTGCGGTATTCCCACGTGGGTGTTTTCAAATTTGTCACAGTACGAACCTGATCGATATACTTAATGAATTCCGTTGCACTCAACACAAAACTATTTTAAATATTCGATTAATAAAATTTTCCACGTTCAGTCGGGTTTCGATGTAAGAGGGCAATATGGTAAAAGAAAGTCCAACAAAAGGTCACTCAAGGCTCTAGAATGTATTTTACTATTTAATATGCAAGTCACTACGATCACTTATTTCATAACTTAAATAAAAAATATATTGTATACAAAAAAAATTAAAATTCGTGATTTAAAATATCGTAGTATAAGGTAAAATAAAATTATATCGCTTCGAGCCTCGCCAAGAATGAAGTACAAGCCGCCATTTTGAATTATTCCATGCGGACAGATGACGTCACAATTACGTATTACAGACTATTCGCATCGTAGTGTTGTGCGCAAGTATGGAATTGATCGACTCTCTTCCTCTCTACTTTCTTTATACTTATATACGTTTCTTTGCTAATTGTATTTTTATACGTTATAATTTTAAAATATAAATGTTGATTCGTAGAGTAAAATTAAAATCATGATGTGGCTTTTTCTACCAGTTCAACACGACAATGACAGATGTCAACTAACCGATGCTAAATGACATAAAACTAAGTGAAATACGAAAATACCGGCTTTAAATATTATAGAGCAACTTTTTTGTCCATTACTTCAACAAAACGGGAACTAATAAATATTTATTTATTTTAATAAGCAAAATAAGATATTCACGATTATGGCAACGCCGTCACAAATTACTGTATGGTATTCTTAAAGTACTAAGTCATATATGTCGCTGAATTCATAAATCTAATTTCACGTGTGCTCTTGCTTATACGATGCGTGTTTTATCTTTGTTTTTTCGTCACAAAATTTAACGATAACTTTAAATAATTTAAATCGCTTTTATTTCAGTAATATTTTTTAGAGGAGTTGAGTTTAGAGTATTTAATTAAAATTAAGTATAAAATGAATGATATTATTACAGTAAAAGTAAACCTTTCAAATTATTTACTATTAAGAAGCATTACTGTACTTTAATTGGAATATATATTAATTAGGGTGGGTCAAAAAAATCAACTATTTTTTTTTTTTAATTAATACGGAGAAATGGGTTACTAGGCACCTTAAAAAAATTCTCACCAAATATGAACTCTTAATTTTAATAGGAA
>JAOSYY010000008.1:4746919-4757270 GCA_025727935.1 Hebomoia glaucippe | reverse complement strand
TAAGGTGCCTAGTAACCCATTTCTCCGTATTAATTTAAAAAAAAAAAATAGTTGATTTTTTTGACCCACCCTAATATTAATAGGCAATTATATGGTAGAATTCTGTAAAACAATTAAACGGTCCCTGTTTGATGCCAACTACACACTTAATATATTACAGTTTCGGAACAATTTAAAATGTTCGTATACAGCAATTGTAGTGCATAAAAACTAGGGAAAGTAAATATGGATTCTTAATCCATCATCATGAACAAATTGATTGCATTCCTGCAATTTGTTTAAACTTTTACTACATAAATAAAAGTATTTTGGCCTATAGTCCATTTTGAGTGAATTAAAGAACATGAAATAAAGAAACAAATATAAAAGTGGATTACAGAGATTTTAAAATTCATTTTATATGTATAATTTATGTTATAACAACATAAATTACTTATATAATATAAGAAACGATGTAAATCTACATTATAATGTGAAACCTCTAATATGGAGATCTAAAACGAGCATTTTTAATTATATATAAATATACAATTACATACAGGGAGTTAGAGGACTGCTCCCGAAGACGAAAACGGGTGATAGTAGTTATGAGACCTTTGATGATGGGACGGAAAGAAATTCGATCCTCACTATAAAAAAGTCATATTTTAAAACATTTTTTAGAATTATTTAAGCTCCGCCATGTTTTTACAGCTAAATGAAAAAATACTGAAAAAAAATCAGCAATGAAACGCAAATTAATTAGAGTTTTTAAATTCCACAAAAGGACAAGTCAGTAGGAATAATTAAGCTTATACTAGTTCTGTCACCTGTCATCGTTTTCGGGAGCCGTCCCTAAACTTATTTATTATATTAACTTATGCAGTCGTTCTCATCTTTCATGCTTAGCAACACACTTAGGGATTTATTTCTTGTATAATGTTTCGTATATTTTAGCTGTGTGCAATAACTAAACGACTAATAAATCTTTGTGTAAGTTTTCTGTGCGTGTGTCTGTAATTAAACTCGTTCTAAACGACTGGACCAATTTTGATGATTTTTTTTATGTGTTCAAGAGGATTCGAGAATAGTTTCGATGTACGACTCTAGATATTTCTAAATGTTCGAAGTTGGCTGGATAGCTATTTTATTCATATAAATGTAAATAAAAAACTTACAAACACTAGTGGGTCCGTTGGGCTTGGGCGTTTCTTTCTCCTGTATTGGCTTGTCCTTCTCCCCGTCGGGCTTCGAGCGTTCCCTAGGCTCCCGGATTCGTTGAGGTTGAGGCGCTTGCAACATCACAGGTAAATCTTGAACAACTTGCGTTACAACTATTTCACATTGCTTTTCAGTTTCGATCTGAGGCACATTCGGTTTATTTGCTTTCGGTTTCTGAGTCTTATCATCTAGTATAGGGCTTTCACTACTTTTTTGTTGTTTTACGTTTGTTGTTTTAGGCACTATAACAGGACTGTCGGATATCGCCGACACGACCGGCGTTTCGACTTCAACATCGGGTCCTATATTCTTATAATCAATTAATATATCAGACTTTACTATATTATTATTAATAGAATTTATTGCATTTTCTTGAGGTTGCGTGGAGCTTGCTGTAGTGACAGGCACTTCGTTACATTTAGGTACATAGTTCGATTTGTTTGCGTTCTCGCAGGTCGACGGCTGGTTGGCCGCGGCGCTCACCAAACGGGTGAACTCTTCCACGATACTCTGCGAGTTGTCCTGCTGTGCAATACATTCATGACGTACCAACTATTACAAAACTTATACTAAGTACACTATAAAGGTTACAAGTTAACTAATCGTTATAATAATTACAAAGTTCATGTGTTGGGAGTTAATTCTGTGTAAATTTGATAGGGTATTTAATTAAATATGTGATATGTGACATTGTGACAATCGCGGACATACAAGAAAATACTACAACACTTATCCAATGACTATCGTACTATTAACAATAATCGATATTATACAGAGATTAATATTAAACTACATTTTGTATATAGAATGGTCGCAAGTGTCCGTTTCAGCTTAAATAAATATATGTGGTACTTAATATTAACAGAAGTTAACATTAGCAGACTACTTAAAACTTACAAAACTTTAATCACAATCACGAAACATTTTTCAGGCTTCAGCTCATGGCTTAAGCCATGTGTGACGTCATTTAAAACCTAATGATGTAATTCCATAGGACCATTTTATTTGTACATTAGAAATCATGTAAACATTAACTGAAAACGTTACTTTTTTTCTATTCCTTTTAAATAAAATAGTGAAAAATTACCAAAAATCCTTTTAATTGTTTAAGTAGAGCTGGAAAGTTGGGGTCTTGTTAACTAATACCTAATATCATTACATTAATGTTTTCAATTTTTACCCCTATAATTGGGACTTCATATCTTTCGAGATAAATTGAGGTATTGACCCCATGTACGTCAATTTATCTGACTTGTACCACCCTATTCGATAAAACCTGCCTATTTAAACTCTATAAATGAACCTCTGTAATTGATCAATAGCCCAAAATTAAACAGTTAAACAGGTCTCACTGTGTTTACAAAAACTTACCGCTTGTGGCGTTTGCCGTTCACTCGACTCCCCACTCACGTATTGACTATCGTTTGCAAATATATCTTCTGAAAATATATCTTGTCCTGTGGATAAAAAGAACTCTTGAAACAATTTTATACTGACGTCGTGTAAATAGCAACAAACCCTTTTAACGCGGTATTTTACAACATTAAAGATATCAGGACGACATAAAAAACGTAAACAATTTTTCACGGGGTTCAAAACATTTGTATTAGAAGAAATTATATACAAGTTTTAAAATTCCTATCAGACTGTAATTCCATAATCAAAATCAGAATACCGTACAGATATAAAGATATAATTACTTGTATGAATTCCCAAGAAAAAACAAAGCAAAGACCAAATGTTGACAACTGCAGTCCTGACCACTTTTATAAACTGTAATTCACACAGCTGTTATATTGCGTGTAAGAGATAACAACAGAGATGTTAAACATTAGATTACATATGAAAACTCAAAGGTCAGTTTTTTAATACCTTATCTCGTCTGCTTAACCTTTCTATAGTTCATACATATTGTACTTCAATATACTTGAAATATTTTACACGTATGTTACTTCATAGCACACAGGCGGACTGTTTGTAGGCTGTATTCGATTATTTCATCTATTATACTGCAATTTTAGAAGTCGCAAACAGATATAATACTATACTAACACCACTATTAAGCACACACACACACAAGAAAACATTTATGAGTAAAATTAGTATTAAAACGACTTTCCCCGCTCCATAGCTGTCACTGTGACGTTCGTAATTTATAAGTGTATTTTATTTACGCGTTACGTCAGATTTATTTAAATTTAGATGATCAAGACCTTTTAAGCTACGAATTCGTCACGAGGTTAAATAAATCTCAAGGAGATCTATATTTATAGACGAATCCCTACATCCCTGAATCGCGTCATAACTCGAGAACAACTTTATTGTTTTCATTCATCTTTTTTTAAGGTTTCTCAAACTTTGTAGGTCTGTCGTAAAGAAAACTGCGCAAAAAATTAGAGAGTTTCAGAAAACTTATTATGTAACCTTCGTGTGAGATATGCGACGTTTCTTTGATAAAACGCAGTGAAACCGCGAAGAGTCGCTAGTAAGAAATTTAGTATATTCCATCTCTCAAGAAAATTTGAAATTTAAAAAATGTTTAATAACCATGGCCACAGCCGCCTGTATTTTTCATAAAGCATATTTATTGTGCCCGGCATTTAATATTATACCTAGAATTTTGAAAAAGCACAATGTGCCAACTCCTCTTTAGTAAATCTTCATAACGCTGTTAAATCAATTATGCTTTACTGTACAATTGGATAAACAACATGTTTTTATGAAAATCCCGTCCTTGGGTTGTAGAAAAAACATATCTACTGTTATTATTATAAGTTATTCAGAAACTTACAGATGTACACGTAAGGAAGTTAGGGGGTTTTAACAACTCTAGATATATACTCGTATTCTGAATTTCACGCTATCACACTACCACACTTGAATAATGTATGCGAGAGAGATAACGCTCTAAAAAGCTGAAATTAGCTGATCGGTTCTTTACTTTTAGTTCGTCGTAGGGTAACTATACTCACTAGTGACTGGATTTATGATGGGCACTCTACGCGACGTACGTTTGGCTGGCCCTTGACGCATAATACCTGCAATGATGTAACCTGTATGATCTCTTTCATAACACAAAAATATTGTTTTCAAATTTATTGTCAACTATATATAAAAATAGCTTCCGTTTGTTCGTACTCACTAAACTTAAAAAGTAACACACGGTTAAATAATCTGATTTCATTTATTTTTCTTGCTGTTCGCAATCATATCTTCTAGGCGAGCAATTCTCTCAATCTAAATGGGGCTTTCGGCTAATAACGGTTATGGCAATCTTTCTTTTAAAACCAAATATAACTAAATTAATATCATACATAACATCATCAATATTTCATAACAATCGATACAAATGTTCATTAATACAATAAACACGTGTCAATCACGGACACCGCTATTCTCCACATCACTGTGGAGATGTATCAAGGGAGTGTGCAGTTACCAGACAAGGGCATGTGAGCTTGAGGCTGATGAGGCGCCGCCGCCTGAGGCACTAACGGGCCCTGGGCGGCGCGAGCGGCCCCTCCGGCCACACCCTGACCGTTGTAGTAGTCTGGTGGGTAAGCCACTGTGTATTAACATATTTATAAGCTCTTTTAAAAATTCTCATAATCAACACACGATTTATCAATTCATAGAGTGACATTAAAAATATCGAAGACACAAGTTGATAGACATGTTTTGAAATGGCAAAATATTTTTTTAAACTAAATGTTACTTAACGTCTTCATCCACTCATGTCTACACGTGTAAAACATATTTATAAGCAGCGAAAATGCATTTTACTTATCAATACATATAAAAAAGTTGATTAAACATTTTATTTTCCTAGGTATGTATGAATAAACACAATTTTCAAAATTATTTAGATTCAGAGGTACAAAAACTGTCAAGCATTCAATCACTGCCTATATAAGGCCGACTAAGGACTTATTCACTCAATCAAAAATATAAATAACTCACACGGTGAGGTGTGTCCCGGATTTGTGTTCGTGTAAACATAGGGCATGTACGAGTAGAATCTGAAAAAAACAACAATTTATTTAATACAAATGTTTATATTATATATATTAATAATACAAATGTTTATATTAATATATATTATTTTAATATAAAGTTAAGAGGATCTTGTTCGTAGATAATCTGCCCGGTAATCTATCAAAACACACTGGTAAGCGATCCTTGACCTCGAGCTATTACTACTATTCGCCCACAATCCTCAGTAGTAGTGTCCTCTCCTTCAATTCCCGAGCATTATACCCAAAAATCCAAGCCCAGGCTAAATATTCCCTAAGAGAGTTGACTTCTGGCAGGCGGCCGGTCGAAAAACCATATGCCAAAACACTTCTGTCGCAATAAGTACGAAATAAATGTAGAGCCGATTTTGGTGCGAGAAGGATCAAGGAGAGAAGAGTCATATCGATAAACTATTTACAATAATTTATGGCCTGTGTCTGTTCAAAAAACTGTGACATAAGGAATTGACTTTAACGTATAACCGTCTCCATTATCTTCATTACTGGCAGAGTTCATCATAATGGGTACAGTACTTTCGACGGAACAGCGAAACAAATATAATTGATGGATTGTGGACTAAACAAGTACAATAAATCCTAGATCGATAAACCTCATGTTAAAATTAAGGAAGAGAAAATTATTTCTTTTTCTTAATTTTAAAACAGCACAAACACAGAACATTTTGTATATATCAAAATCGCTGCCTATATCTGTAAAATAGTTAGGTATGTGAGTACCTAATTAAATAAGAAGCTAACTGACGAAATTGGGTGATTAAATTACTAAGGAGTGAAAGGCGAGTTAACACGTGAACGGTACAATGGCGACTGTAGAATATTAGTTCAGTATAACATATTTCGACGGACGCAACCGTCTTAAGTGTTTTTCATAAAAACTATAATAAACATGTCACAGAGTTGAGACCGTAATATGTACCCCTACAAATTTATATTTCTTTGTTCCGTCTAATGTCGGAAACGCCTCGATTTTGATGGAACTTTGAGTGACAGATACCGATTAGTATAAGTTATAAGCGGCAACTCTGGCTGCATAAAGATAATCATATAATCAAAATATAAAAACGTTGAAGGCATTGAATATGTGGTGACTCACCCGGGCGTGGTGGACCTCGGCTGATAGCTCTGCGGTATTGGCATGTGAGCGGTCTGGAATAGCAATGTGTGGTGGTACATAACCGGCCCACTGGCTGTCGCGCCACCGCCTGGTATGTACGGCTGTTGCTGTCTGTAACGCAAACCTTTCTATTAGACGATATTCTTAATATTCCATCACTTTAAACATACCCTTAAGACCAGTGGTCGTTAAACCGTTTCAGATAAGGAACCTGTTTCATAATTTACCATTATTAGTACTAGGGATCGTTCTGTGGTCGAAATTCGATCAGTATTAATTTAACTTTAAAGTTTTTAATGTATTCTCTACCATAGACTAACAAAAAACAAAGAGTATAAAACGTGCGCGTGTCAAATACAAGGTAGTGTGTGTTATGATTTTAATATATTTTTATGCATAATTTAAAAAAAAATATTAGCATCATCCAATCCTTCTCTCTATGAACTAAGTGTGTGAAATTTCATACTCCTTTTTCTGCGCAATTTATGTAAAAAGAGATACAAATTTTATCTTCACGGATTGAAATATATATTATTATTATTATTATATTTTTAATTAATGAGTTACAAAGACCCGCACATAAGTTTTTATCAGTTATCTTAAAAGAACAGTAATATGCATATATATAGGTATCATTGCAGTGTCAGGTTAGCGATGTACGCGAGATATTGAAGAAATTACCAATATACGGGCAGTCTATCCTGCTACCGATGATCGCTAAACACTGAACTAATATTATTAGTGCTAAGATCAGTTTAATTACTGTATTTAGCATATATAAGGTAAGAATTCTTACATTTTCACGCCTACGCCTGTGATTGTGATGAATTTTGATATTAAAATAAAATTATGGAGGCGGTTACATCCTACTCTATTTCTCTAGCTAAGGAGGTGAACTTTGAATGAAATTTAAAAATCAATATTATCGCGAACAAAGCCGCCACTTAACCGCTAGTTATATCACAACTCGCACTTTTAATCCGTTTTATTGCAGTTTTTATATATTTATATACTTTCAGAGTGTACCTGGCGTGTGTAGCTGGCCGGGTGGAGTGCTGCGTAGCCCTATAAGGGAAGTTGGGGTACTGCGGCCTAGCCGACGTTGTCGCATTCGGCGGTGATACGTAATTGTGGCCAGTCTGCAAAGGAATACACCAAATAAGTTACTTAACAAACAAAACATCCTTAGAAGAAAAAGATTAACTCAAAAACTACAATTTGTGAAAACTTATTTTGCACATTGTCCATATCGTATTTAATTATTATAAACGATTAATAATTACTTATACTGCAGACATAAGAATTACATTGAGAGGTTTTTAAAATAATGTGAATATTGCGGGACACTTTTGGCTCCTGTAACTTGAACAAAGAAAAAAGAAGAATATTAACACGCTTTATGAAACCTCCGAACACAAATTTCGAATACCTTTTTATTTCAATATGCGAATTACTTTTCATATATAAAACTAATCAATCACATTTTATGTATGGCCTAAGGTAAGGGCTATGGTATGGCCTAAGAGCCCGCGACGATTCGACCTTCATTATCTTATCATATCTGAAAACTTTGTCTTTTAAACAACTATAAATAATCGCCGACTATGAAATTTGGATCATAGTTGGCTTCAAAGGTCTTTTAATGAGTCTGACAAGGTGTAAGAGCTATAGAAACTGTTTAATTACGAAGAAAACGTGTTGATAGTTCTTCTAGTAACACATACAAAATTTAACTTGTCCAAAGTAAAGATAGTTATACAATATTATTTATGGGGATTGGAACTATACTTACTGAAAATGGATGAAATGTTTTCTAAAGTTATTTGAGGTGCAAATTCATTCACTTTGACCTAACCTTTCAAAGCAACTGTGATCTATGCTCCACAGTCGTTTATATCTATATTAGCGACATACATAGTCGTTCCATTTCGACAAAATAGGCTTCGGACTTTCGGTTTAGGAGAAAGATCGTCGTCATACTCTTACCATGTTGTTTTTCGCCATTTCAGATTGCGGTGGTGCAGACGGCTGTGGTGTCGATTGAGTGCGCACGCTTTGACTGGACGCGCCACCCGTACCACCTGCCATGTAGCCGGGACCAGTCGCGCCGCCAGGGTGGTAACATTCCGCCCCGGTACCTGGTATTGGCACTGCACGTAACAAGAGAAACTTGTGATTTTTATATATGCATATAAATAAAATTCACGTCCTTGTTACATCAAATACGTGTTATATGCAAAACAGGAAGTGATTAAAATCGTGAAATGTCTGTCTAACCCCTGAAATGGATGAACTGATATTGTCAGGGCACACTCACCAAAGTGACGATAAAGTTATCCTACATTTTTATATTTATATAAAAAAAATGAATAATCGAAGATAAAAATATTATATACACCGCAAGACTACACTAAGAAGTAAAATAGAAGTATCAATTTGTAATATAAAATTAACATATTACAAATAGACACTTCACACAAAGAAATAGGCCTTTTTCTAAATCCACAAGAAATAAATAATCATTTGTCTGTCTTTTCTTCTATCTAATTGTCGAAATGGCTGGACCAATTTTAACGGGACTTTCATTGACAAATAGTTATTATCACGATTTAAAAAATAGTGTGCACATAAAATTGATTCGAACGCGCGTGGAGCCATTAGTAATAAAATAAAACATATATTTAAATGTGTTCATTGCAATCGACTATTCTTAAGTTCATAATCAATAATTTAATTACATATTAACATAGTAATGTGCATGATGTTAGCATTTAAAAATATTGTATGGACGTGTGAGAAGTAATAATAAATTTTTATATCACCGCGTAATGAAATGTAAGAATATGAGGTCGGTGTAATATAATAAATAGTAGCATTGATTACTTAAGTTATCTTATTTTAAGTTTTATTTATTGTTGCGAATTAAAATTCAACAATCATGGATTGGGTTCAGATATAACTACATTTCTGTGACACAATCCATTTTTCAAATGACTTGACTTGACTCAAAAAATCAAGAAATATATAAAGGTTGTTTCGGGACTGCTCCCGAAAACAAAGATGGCTGATAGTACTAATGACACCTTTGATGAAAGAACGGAAAAAAATCGATCGTGATTGTAAAGAGACACTTTTTATTTGCATTATTTACGCTCCATCATATATGTACAGCTAAATGAAACGATAGTTTCATAAAAAAGACATTAGTTTAATAAAAAAAAAGAACCAGCAATTAAGCATGATAACAACAGCTGGACTAACATAATGGAGAGAAATAACGCTAATAAAACGTTTAAACATATTGTTTTTTTAATCAGGATCTAATTTTATTCAGTCCCTTCATCAAAGGTGTCTTTAGTACTATTACCTGTCTTCGTTTTCGGGAGCTGTCCCCAAACATCCTGTATAATAAAAAAGTAGGTGTAGGAATAATTGTATTCTAATACCTGGCATAGACTTAAAATAACGCTTTTAATATAAAAAATATGTTGAATATTTTTGCCAAAAAAAATCCATTATTTTTACACTAGATAGCTGAAGAGATTGATAGCTTGTAAAATATCCACCGCACAATTTTAGATTCATGCTCGTAGGAAATGTGACATAACACAAACAGTATTGCTTTTTTTATTCAGTCCACTCAGTCGCATGTGACAGGCTGTTAAAATTGGTAGTTAACAAAGAGAAAATTCAGTACATTTTAGTTTTACTTTGATAAAGGCAAAAATCCAAGCTAGGGGAACGAATTTGTGAATGACATTTATGGTGCCGATATTGTTACATGCATTTGTGGGCAATTTGGTTTCGATTACCGCCAAGGTATTGATGTTAAAAACACACCTCGAATATGCAATGATATATACGAGTATAAAATGACATTATCGCAATTTCTGGTGACGCTAATTGTGGTATTGACTTAAAGACAACAGCGTCTCAAATAATTGACACAAAAAATATATATGAAATTTTGATCTGCGACATCGACGATTGTAATAGAGAATAT
>JAOSYY010000008.1:4731726-4746819 GCA_025727935.1 Hebomoia glaucippe | reverse complement strand
TATATATTTTTTTTTTTTTTTTATGAAAACCACGAGCCTTTGTAGCCCTGCAACCGGATGTTGTGGACAAACGCATTACTATACCTCGTAACTGATACTAAACTGAAAACGTCTCTCGGCGGATAAGCAATGGGTGTTGGTGAAAATCGCCAAAAACTCAATTGTGGTCAAAGATCGATGAAGCCGCTCAATTTGAAACCAGAAAGGTCTTGTTGTACTTTAAATTAATCAAATATAATAATTACAATTTGACGTTTCACAATTATCTAAACGAGCTAATCTTATTTTAATATCTTCTCATAATTTCAAAAAACAATTAGACCTTTTGTATGTAACGATTGTCTGGAGACAATTCTGACAGGCCAGGTACAGACCATACACGTCTACAATGATTCGTCGGAGATTGCAGGAATTATATGTATATACCGTAGTTTCACTAGCAGTAAGAAAGCATTTTCCACCAGATGATTATCAAAGTCGATAACTTTTTCAGCAATAGAGGCTAAGGCTTCTATTGGCCAGTTACTAAGTGAAGCTTGAAAATTATAAGTAACATAGAGTATACCTGTCCCATAACTAAATAAAATAGTCTTGAAGCCAATGTAAAAATAATGGATTTTATTTCATAATCTACATTCTCAAAACTACGTAATAGTGGAAAATAAAAATTCACACAAGCGTTCTTTATGCATCGTAAAACCGTATCGAAGAAAGTCGATAACACAACGCGATTCTGATTAAAATACAATATGTACACTCTATCCAAGTTTATGTACGAAAAAATGTTTTTCAACAAGTTTTAAAAAGGTTATCTTCTTTGAAGTAACTGGTAACTCACTGTGTGGTGTTGAAGCCCGTGGATAACTGTATATAACTGTTAAGGAAATAGACTAAAATATTCACAGTTGCATATATGCCACTCGACAGTACATTACATAGCTATATACAAATTAAAAATTACGTTACGCTTCAAAATGCCTTATCACTAACGTAACAATACACCTACTTGTACACGCGTTTTAAAGAACAGTGAATGTGCGGTCGGCCACTTACTTGATTGAGATCCGACTCGGTATTGCGAAGGCCGAGTAGTGCGACGAGGAGAAAAGAGATTCTGTTTTTGTTTTGCTGGAGATTTTTGCACAAATTGCATCCGCGTGTGACCGCGCAGCTGGTTGTGATTCAAGACACCATGGTTAACGTGTCTCACATGGCTATCCCTATTGCTTACGGTGTGCCCGTTATGGCTTTGGTTTCTCACGCTGGTTGTCTGGTTGTAGTTCGACGAGTGTCTGATGTGGGTTATCAATTTGATGTGGTTGGCATGGTTAATGTTCATATTGATTTGGCTTATATTCTTTTGACTATGATGTTCGTGGTGTACGGGGTTTACGTGGGCGACGTTGAGGCTCACATGCGTAGGGGGCTGTTGTTGACTAACATGTCCCATTCGGCCGGTGTGGTTCATTAGATTACTCATGTGATTGCTTTGCGGATTACCATGGACATGATGGTGCTGATGGCCAAGGCTCGGCGGCAACGCATGGTGCAAGTTGTGAGATGGTGGTAGGTTCTGCGGCACATCGAGGGCCCGTTGTCCACTCTGATAGCCACGTCCGAATGGCACGTTTCCGAACGTATTGGCACTCGTTCTTATCGCGACCATCTTATCCTCATTATAGAGACTTTTCAAAAATTGAGCAAAACAAACCATTTTAAAAATTTTGAGGCACAACCATTACCAAAGACGACCGTGATTAATTAAAAAACTCCTTTATCTAAGACCCGACCTACCTAACTACCTTATTGCTTCCCATTTCATAGAAAATTACGTATAACCTTAAGGTAGTAATGGTTATCTTATATTGCGAATATCTTCAACACTTAACTACGACAGCATTGTTATAATCCCAAGCGAATAACACATGGTACCAATATATTAAATGCGGACCGCATTCACAATTTTAAAAGTAATATAATGCAGCAAAGGAGAAAATCAATATGGAAACGGCGCGTACATTAGCCGCTGTTCGCGCGTCCACAATATTATCACCCGCGACTTCACCGATACTATAACAATCGAAAACTACTAATTCTAGCTAGATCTATAAAAAACTGGAATTTGTTTATAAAAATGTCTTACTTTTACGGCCGATACTTAGAAAATATACAAAATTATTTCGGCATACACCCCGCACTGCCATCGCGTGTCATTGTATGAGAGAGTACTAGAGGGAGAGAGAGCTATATCGACGCCATTAGGGGCGTTTCGCATGTCGTGCGCCCCTGATTAAGGTCGGCGCAGAGGGCTTTCGTAGACGTAGCCATGCGTTGCGCCTTTACGTGGGGCGAGCGTAGTGCAGTTCGGATTCGACCCAGCAATGGTTATCGTGAAAGTAGATGCTTTTGCGAAATTCTAAAACTAGTTACATTGAAACTGCAGGGATAGCTATTTTGCTTCCCTGTCCGACATCCGTCGCCGCATTACGTACAAAGTAACCCTCACAAAAAAATGAATAATCACTCAATTGTTAAAAATAAATAGAAAAAATGTGTTAAAGACAACAGTAACTTTTATATATTGTCCTATATATACACTTTAAACATTTTTAGCGTACATCAATGATTTGAATTTTAAAACTCATATCTGTATATCTGTGTTTGTGTGTGTGTGTGTGTGGATGTATACGGATATGCGATTAATATTTATATTCTTTGGTCACAACATAAAAAGGATAATTTATCGGATCTTCAGTGATCTTTATCAGTTTTCTAATACTTTACAAAAGCTTCTTACGGAAAAAAATTAAAAATATTTAATGACTTTTAAAAATACACGCATTTGAGAGTTCGCGCGAGATACACACGCAGCTTTGGGAGGGATGTTATTATTTAATTTAAATATTATTAATTATTTTTTAATTTATGAATATTAAATATTAAGTATTCGTATATAGTAACAAACATAATAGCTCAAATTCAACTTCCTACCTCTTGCCATTACGGAGTTCTAGTCTCCGCACCCCGGCTCCATCACCGAATCAGCTCAAAGGTATCATAATATTACATTGTCAGTGGACTTTATTTTATGCTATATTTCAACACAATCGATTACCAACACGAAGCAAAAAAGGGTCCAGTTTTAATATTAACTTTTCGAATTTCTGAGATTACTTATGACTATAAAAATAATTTATAAAGAAAGTGTGTGCAGATAAAACTGCTGGCTACTGCTAGTAATACTATAAGATTAATTACACAGAATCCATTACATTTATATTTACACTTTGTTCAAAAAATTCTTAGACTTTTTAGGAACACGTAAATATCTAAATCTATAAATTGATTTAAATAATATTTATGACAAATTTCAGATGCGACAAAACAAATATAAAAAATACAATTAGAAAATATATTAACTTGCAGATACATTTAGACATGACTTTTCGATTCCTAGATTTTTTTGACATTCCTCTTTATGATTTTAATTTAATTTCAGAATTTGATCTGAAACTTAATACAATGTCGGGTATACTGCAAACTTATGTAATTTGACATCTTTAAATATGTAGTTAACGTTTTCCATTCGTTTTTTAGGTAAAAATTACAGATTTTAATTAAGCAACCAAGCCATTTAAAATATCGATAATTTTATATTGGGTACTAATAAATAAAACATTACTTTCAAGATTTATTCAAAATATTTTGCATAAATCATCATAAAATAAGTAGACACCATATACCTAATATATTTATCTATTGATATAAATAAAATTTTAGTCTATATTAGACTACCTATTTTGTTCAAAAATCCTATAAAAATATGTACGATACTAGTAACAAGTTTTTCATTAATGTGTTTTGTCTGTCTGTCTAGTAATCGCGGAAAGTCTGAGGCCTTTCACCGATAAATACTTAATTTTAAAAAGAGTAACATGTGAATACTTATTTTTCCATCGAAAAAAAATCTTGTCTCTAAAAAGTGGACATAAAATTGACTCGTGGGGCACCACTCATTGTAAAATAACAATTGTAACTACGACGTTCGACAATTTTTCTATGCTCAGCGGTGAATATGTAATATGAAACCTTTGTCAATATTGCTTATATTATATGAACTAATATTATTATATTATTTCCTGGTAAGATTTATACTAGTATAAACAATAAAACGCGACTTCAGCTTACCCCTTTGTAAAAATATGCTATTGTTAAATTTTATAAGTGACAAACTTCATATAGAAATTAATTTTAATACGTACTCCAAAGTAAATATCTTATTTGTACATATTTATTACGAAAAATCTTTTTTATATGGGTGTAAGGGGACTGCGCCCGAAAACGAAGACATGTGACAGTACTAATACTAATGACACCTTTGATGATGGTATAGAAAAAAATTCGACTCTGACTAAAAAAGTCATATTTTTAAAACGTTTTTTAGCATTACTTACGCTCCATCATGTTAGTACAGCTAAATGAAACAATCGATTCATAAATAATACATTACTTTACTAAAAAAAAGGAACCAGCAATAAAGAATGATAACAAAAACAACTGGAGTACCATTATAGAGCGAAATAACGCTAATAAAACGCTTTAAAAATATGGTTGTTTTTTTTTAGTCAGCATCGATTTTTTACCATACCATCATCAAAGTTGACATGAGTACTATCATCCCTAACACCCGTTATAGATCATTTTTCGACAAAAATATAATTTGACACAGTTGATTGTCGCTTATAAACTAATAAAAATCTTTGCAGAGTTTACATTTTCAAACAATGTTTATAAAAAATGTGAAGAATTCATATCCAAGCGCTGTTTACCTCCGATAAATCTATAACGGCGTAAGGCGTCAGCGCGATTTTACGTTTTGCGTATCTTTAAACTAACCTTATAAAGTTCACTCTAAACCAGTACCGTTAGCATATTTAGCAAATAATATTACAAAGCTGTACGATAACATTATATAATTATTTCTTAACAATAATTTATGATTATACCAGAGAGAATAACTAAAAACTATAACTTCAAGAGAAGTTTATTCGAAATAATTCTAATCAGCCTAACATGGCGACGATGTATTAAAAATAAACACATTAATAAAGATATACTTAACATAATTGAGTTATCAAGGATTATAGGAATTTTAATAAATTAGTAACATAAGGCACAAGTTTTCAAAGTTTAAACTATGACTTAATGTACAATATTTGATTTAAGGTAATGTATAAAGCAACTCGTAGGAGACATTTTAACGTTTAATACTTTGGTTCGATGACACGAGCAATTCCGTTGCGCAAAACTAGTCTGAAGTAGTAAAATAGACAAAAATAGTTATACAGAGGTAAACTATAGTGTCGGTAATTATAGTAAATACTATATTGACGAGTTGTATGATAAAAACATAGCTTTTATTTTGATGTCAAGGAATCTCTACCTTAAATTTTAGTGTTATCTATAGTAGGAATAATTAAAATTTAACTCATTTAATTACTATAATCTTAATACTTTGTAATGTTTCCCGAACGTAACTACTATATTTAAAAACAATGTTACATATTGTTTTCATATATAGAGAAAACAGGAAAATTTTACACAAATTAATGTGTTTGTTATATCAAATTATTCGATATAATAATCCCAAAATATCTATCACTATGCCAACGAATCGACGGAATATTTACATAATAGATACTTATGTATTTTCTTCTTTAACTCCGCGTATTGCCTCCGACAACATGTTGAGTACTGAGTAGGAAAACGCTTTTTTAAACATAGTTACTGATATACAAATCACATTATTATTATTAATTTACGCATACTAGCGATCGAAATTCAACCATAATTGCAATGTGTTATTAAGTTCTATTGGCAAAGACTGTACTGTGTGTATAACTTTGTTTTTATCGATTTAATGTATTTTTTACGCATGATTAAAAAAATATCATCGTTCTGTACTCCCTCTATATAAATAATTATATAATTAATATCTAAATAAACTACAAGTGTGCGAAATCTCATATTCCTCCAACCACGCCATTACCTTTATCGTTAAAGTAATCGAATTGGACCGCTTACGAATAATAAGTATCGATGTTTTTTTCCTATTAATCCCTCATTTAGTATGTCTACGGGCCATATAAAATTTTAACTGTGATACATTTTAGTAGACCAGACGATTTGTCGTAAAAATTGTAACTACATAAAACAATAGATTCGCTATTCAAGCATACGCTGGCGAAATTTTCAAGCGTAATTCTTGTTTGATTAGAATTTTATGTACGTAATCTACAGAGCCGAGTTGACAGCAAGCAGGCCATGACATTGAAATGAAACCTTACCGTTGTAACTTTCTTTTCAAATGATATAAGATCGGCTAACTTTTCGCAAATGAAACACAAAGTGAAAAGAAATTAGATAACGACGCTTGTAAGATAATTTTGAACCTTATAAATATCTACCTAATTATCTGTTGTTGGTGGGTATAGTAATCGCAAAACTTCTTGTCCGATCTGAAGTTGCATCATCGTGGCTCGCACAGTGCACAGTCGAGCACGATATTACATAAGAATTATATCGAGAAAAGACGTTTTAAACTATGTATATATTCCTTTTATTGTAAAAAAAAGTTACAATTCTTATTTTCAGGGCTCTACAGTCGGTATTACTAGCAAATTCACCTCCCGAATCGGATTCGGGTGAGTCAAAGATTAAAGATCGATCTGTATTTCTTCATCCGCTTTCTTATATCCGAATATCGTGAAGCATTTTTCTACTTTGTAGCGCTAATATGTTATAAGTTTTCGGCCTGTTAGAAAACGAATTATTATATGTATATAATAAGCAGAAACAATAACAAGAACAGAAACTTTAAAATCGTTAATAAGAATATCGCGCACGACTCTACAGCGAACGTTCCTCTACAACACGCACACACACGAAGAACGATGACGTTGTCGTTCGACAATCGTGGTCACGTAGTTTACCCCGCGAGTAGACCCATTTTTAACGTTTTAAAGAATTTTTAACATGTACGCAGCTATACACCTCGTTTTCAGATCAGACCAGAAGTTTTGCGATTACTATACTATCAGTGATATTGACAAATGCAGAATTTGATATTTGTATTTAATGAATGCAGTTGAAAAAGCAAAACATAAACAAAAACTTTAAAGGACTTAAAAATTAATTAATCAAAAAATACTGTGACATTTGAGTCTGTAATTGAAAGGTTATTTTTGTATATCACGTTTCATCTTTGTTGTTGGAATTCGAAGAAAGAAGCATGTTTATATTTTCTGTAAGTTTGTTTGCATAATTAACTACTGCCCAAAAACGATAACTGCTGGGTAAATATTTTCAATTCGTCAAAATTAGATATTAATTTCACGGAAAGAGTTTCTGAGTGTCATTGCATTACGTTCGTATAACGTAGGTAAGTGTCTAAATATCTGTTATTAGTGAAATCTTCAATACGAGATCTATTACTAGGTAATATCAACACAATATTTTATATTATATGTCGGTAGTTACGAGTTGTGAGACAATATTTGACGTAGCGTCAATCGTAACAATCGTAAAAATCAACGTAAAAATATTAAAGAACTATAAAAAATTATAACAATCCTCAAAGCTTTACTTATGATGAATTAATGAATAAATAACGCTTAAACTAACAGAGTCGGTGTAATTGATTGGAAGTGAAGGAAGCTCCGAAAGGTTGACGATGCAAGTGAAAATGCAACCTGGGAAGAAAAAGATGGGTTATACATGTTGATAAAACTTGTTGTTTATTAATTAGCAAGTACTTTATATTATTATAAGTATCCTTAAATATCTAGTTTTTAAACGCGTATCGCTAACGTTTTTCACATTACGAGAATGTATATGATTCGTTGTGTGTAAATTATATATTTTTGCAACACCTATAATGTTATTTAAAATATCATTTTTTTAAATCTACCAAGGTTCATCATATCTTACAAAACAAGCTTAGAAATGTAAAATGAAGACAAATTTTGACTTTACATAATAATTGGAAGAAGCTTATGTGGTTTCCCATTTATCTGAGAAATTATATATGTATACTTGATTTGAATATATAAATCAAACAATAAAAAGCCTAAAAAAATTGTCTTCTTGTAATATGGAATGAATACAAATTAGAATTTCTACATAATTTCAAGAAGCATCAAATAAATTATATATTATATTAAATGAATTATACTGATTTCTTTTTTAGTTTCGAAGTAAACTAGTTGTTTTATTACATATGTGTTCAACATTTTATGTAAGTGAAAATAGAATTCGCTTGCATATGATGAGTTCGCTTTGCATAATAATGAATAGCACCAATTAAAATACAGATTTTAAAATATTTGTTATTTTAATATTAAAACAGTTAACATTTTGGTAACTCAAGTGCTGGGTAGATGATAAATGTAAATAGAAGTTGATGTCTGAATAACAACATAAAGTTCAATACTAGATTACAACAAAAAGTTTTACTAAACATAATTTAACTTCCTACATGACAACAAAAAGTTCCATTCAACATGAAATAACATCCCAGTTTTAAAAAAAAGTTTTACTTTACATAATTTAACTTCCTAAATTACAACAAAGTTTTACTCTACTTGAAATAACATCCCAGGTAACAACAAAGTTTGTTCAGAATGAGATAAAATCCCAGTTAACTACAGAAGTTTTATTCTCAATGTGTTTATACCCCTGTTTACAACAATTTTTTTTAATCTGCATAAAGTTGCTCTTTACATACAAGACCCTTTCTAAGGTAGAGTGAGCCAGTAATTATGTATTAATTCCTGGCAGAGAGTTAAATAAACTTAGTTTCTAAAAGCAAGCAACACCACACATTCACTGTTCGCAATTGCGGTACTTACAGTTAGAGCACCAGATGTCGGTGTGGCTAACATTACGTAAATAAAAAAAAAGTTTAAAAAGGATACGGTCCGGGCCCACGTTGGGGCGCCAGCGGCACCTGGTTGCCGTTTCCACTCATATCCTCGGCAGCATAGGTCTCACTAAACGTACACCACTCTAGGTGGCACGCTATACAGCCCTAACCGATTCTAGGACACATCCGGCAATACGCAGACCTTTACTGGATGTCACAATGACAGCTTGCACGTTTTAATTCTGAACTTTCGTCAGCAATGTTTCCAGCAAAAACATTGTATACCACATGCAGCAACACGATATATATCCTCTCTTAAATATATCGCATCTCTATAAAACCAACCAGTCACTAAACAAACGACAGTACAAAATGGCGGATGTTAACCAATAAACAAACGGACTTATCGCGGTTACACTAGCGTTACTATTAAATCACTTAACTGTATATTTATTGCTGTGGTTTGTTACTATTAAATAAGAATAAAAAATGTATAAATATGAATCTGCAATAATAAAATATCAGAATATATTTTTTAAATATTTGAACCTGTCATTCGATCGTTCACGTATCACGTCAGTCACGCATGCAAAGCTTTGCTTTACTTGTCAAATCTTAAGCTCGTTGGAATTGAAAATTCTTAAACTCTCTACTCTATAGTTTATACTAAAAGAAGCGTCGGATTTCGTACTAGAAAAATAACGTCGCTGATTTAAACTGTGTCACAAGCATTGACCATAAAGTTCTGTTTATATTGAAAAAAGCGACACAGACTCGTGAGCCTTTTGGCCTTTTTTGCAAACAAATTTGTTTTTACACTGTATTTGATGAACTGAAAGATCTGCCTTTAATACACATTGTAACCGCCTTTTTAAATGAAGTATCTAAATATGTAATCATACGAATACGAATGTTAGTAACATAATTTTTTTTACGTCGAAAAATTTCTAGAGGTATGTAATATTTTTCGCAAATGTTACCAGAAAAAAATATGGGTCAATTTCCAGTTGTTTTTTAACGTTACAAATATTTTTTCCATATATGGTCAATAAATTTCATATCGGGAAGGATAAAAAATAATTCGGTTTGCTCATATTTTCTTCTCTCGTGTTTTATTAATTATTTACTGAGGAGAGATGAACAAAAAAATGCATTTAACAAAAAATAATTTGGTTCACTTTACGGCATGTTTTGTTTTTGACATTTATCTTCCCTCGTATTTTATTATTAAAAGGAAATTTTACGGAGCGTTGGGAAAAAAATATACTGACCACACCAATGTAGTTTTTATAATATTTAATAGGTGTATAGTTTATGTGGCGTAAGCTTTTACATTTTTAAGATAACACTTGTCTACACGATAAGGCGATGACATCCACAAATTACGTAGTTGATTTATGGTAACACGATAAAAACCAAATAATCGAATAAGGGAAGGACGATGAGAATTTTAAATATCTTACAGACATTCAAATAAAACAAAGTTAGTTACATCAACAAAAACATGTTTTAATTTTTTTTTGTCTTAATACAATAGAGAATTACATTTTATTATGTATCTAGGTATCTAATTATCAGAAAAATAACAGTAATTTTTTTATTTATTAAATAAACGAATTTTACTCTGGCGATATCTAAGATTGGCGAGCACGTAAGTGAATTATTAAGTCATTTAGTCAGTCTGGCGGTGCGGTTTTTTCATATGGTATCACTAGTAGGCATAATACACGCTCATTTTTTAAAGTAAGCCGACTAAATAATAAATTCACCCGTTCTTGGTCTCTTCAGTGGCTTAGCTCGGCAGTGGCACTCGATTATGATGACCTTCTATATCAAATACTTAAGGAAGAACTGGAGATGGAAGTGGTTCATTATCAAAGTGATGTGTAAAAATATTTTTATTCAATTAAAAGCATTAATATCCGAAAATACTTATTACATACTAGCATTGTAGTGTGTTTTCGCCCGTGTCGATTTAAAGTATACATTATTATGATTAAATAAGTGACCAATGTCACTCCTTGTAATATTAGCTGTTTGATATTGGAATTCCCATTAAAGTATATCGAGCTGTTACAGAGATTATTCAGAACCCTATGCCAGTTAATACAATCGTTTAAACTGTCATAGGGATTTACTTTTAAGAACCTTATAACTACATTTAATTTTGTAAAATTAGGTATTGGAAGCACGTTGAGAACTCTCCCGGGTTTTCGAGGTATTTGCACTGTAACGACACCTCAACGATTACGATAAATTTTCTATAAGAACAACTTTAGCACTTTAGAACACTGATTTATGCTATTATATATTTCTTGTTGGCAAGGCTAAGCCCATGAGGAAAGCACGGCGAGGGACCAATGAACAAAGCCCTCACATACCGCCATGAGCAGTTACTGAGTGGCGACACGATTTACGCAGCGACGAAAGCTCTACACACGATGCGGTGAAGATGTGTAATAGCTTTGGTTGTCTTCCCAGCACGCAGGTCGCCAGCGATTTTAACGGCGCACGAAGCGACGAGGAATGTTATGCAAACAAAGGAACGTTGTCTGGCTGACGAAGTCAACTCCGATGTCGAATTATGAGCGTGATCCGCGACGAAAGGTTCCACAACCTCTTTCCGCGGAATTTCATATATTTAGCATTACGTTAGCCATCGCAATTAATAATTCACAGGACATCGTGTTTAGATATTACATTAATTTAATTCACAATGTTAAAAACGATTTGTTTTCGAAAATAATGCCTCTGAATTTTAGCTTTTCTACAATAAATAAGAATATATTGTGACAAGCGAGCATGAATTACAGATATATCCATTTTCTTCTATGCTATGAATATTCTTTTTCACGAAATAAGAGCGCCAAATTTGACTATTTCATCGAAAATGAGGTTAAAATGTCCAAATGAGCTCTTAATATTATAAAAATTCGAAGGCTATGCTTCTTTTATCTAAACGACGTACGCGGTGTTACCGCAAAAGACCTATACCGTGGCATCAAGCGATAACACCAAACAATAGCATAATGAAAATGAATAAGTCAATAATTTATTCATCAAATTCTTATATTAAACATTCAAAAAATCACTATAACATGTGTTCCACCGTTGTAAGGTGTAAATATAAAAGTATAATTTGAGCTATTATCGGCTTCTATATAATATTAATCTGATGCCTCTGTGGGTCGATATGTAGCATCTAAACGGATGCACTTGTCTACAACGTCGTGGTGACTTCAACGGGGTAAGTCTAAACAGAGCTTTACGAAGTTATCATGCATGACTTAAAATCACGATTCTTTTAATATAATATTATCGAAAACAGTTGTCACTGCTTCGTGGTACAGAAAAGCAATATGCACACAAACTCTGTTAGAAATGCGGCCAAAATCGGCGGCAATATTTAAAAAAGAAACACCGTCGAACATAGAACCCGCTCGTTTTTATTTGAAGTTGGTTAAAAACTGTAACTGTACGATTGAGCTTGTAATTTGTATCAAGTGAAGTTTAGCGAACTGACTCGTCCGTTGTCGCAGCATCGTTACAAACGACAAACATGTGACGGACCGATATCGCGACGCACGTGCATGGGCCGTGGGGAACAACGGGACTCCCAGCGCCCCGCGAGAGAAGGTCGCCCGAAATTGCATAGCCAGTCCGCGTTTTGATCGAACGTACACAGATCGTGTCCCTGGCGTTGCGACTCGCGTTTTAAACATACTTTATAATTAAAGCGTTTAATTAATATAATGAGTTCGATAATTATTGTTAATTGTTTGATGGAAACATCTGGGTCCGGAAATATATACAAACGTAAATGTGCAATTGCAATTCTTAACAGATCAGCCTTAAGTCCTTTTGGGTGAATTGATGTAAGTAAACGAATACAATTATTATTAGGGACAGTAACGATCTTAAAAGCCATCAGACGTTTCTATAACTAAGATGGTTGGAGAACTTGAATACTTTTAACATAATAGATTCAAAAGTAACATCGTATTAAATACTAGCTTCTGCCAGTGACTTCGTTCATACATTTCGAATTTTACATCTTAAGTTACATTATTGGACTTTTAGTAAAGAACACTATTTTTTTGAAATTATAATATAGCCCTTATGCTTCCTAGATAAATGTACTATCCAACACTGTAAGAATTCAAATTGGACCAGCGGTTCCGAGATTGGCACGTTTAAACAAACTCTTCATTTCAACAAACGACATATTCAAAATTAAGAGAAAATAAAGTACAATGAACGTTGGGTCTTTAGACGATAGGAGTCAACGCATGTCATGAAAATCATTCGTTTCGTCTCTTACGTGTCGTTGGTTACGGTTATGGATCGTTTTAATTTTTAATGACCTGGGTTCGCCTTTGGAGTTCGATTTACAATTTCATTCTCTCAGATTTACAAGATCACTTCAATGTTTTTACATATTTTTCGATTATTTTTTATACGAATACGCTTAATATACATTACAGTGTAGTTGTCAACATCTGGTCTAAGATTTTGTGAACGAATTCAATCTACGCAATCACATCTCGTTCTATGAATGTATGTATTATAGATATATTAAAGATAAATACAAAAATCCAAATAAAACTGAAACATTTTTATCAAATTTGGGATCCACTTTTAAAATTTGATAGTTGTAAAGTATTCTATTTTAGTACTAAATTATGAACTGGTCTATATCGTCATACCATTAATTATAACTCATAGTTAAATTTAATAAATAATAGTTTTAGATAAAAATATTGTTTAGTCAATCGCGTTGCTCTTTTAAGACTAACCTCTGAACGGAACGTTTGTTTACATATTTTATCTCGTAACGTTGGCCTTGTTACAAACGTAACAAAGTTAAGTTAACGGTTCGGATAAAGTTATCGTTTATTCTTTTTTTTCTTAAAATAATTTTTGTACTCTTAAACATATTTATTTTATCAAAATTCCTATCCGCCTTCGGATCAGAATACAATATATAGTTCATTATATTTAATAAATATTATTTTTTGAACATTTAATTCTAATCTAAACATTGATCACAGATAATTTCACATTTTTAATATACTCTCAGTCTTCTTACTATGCCGAAAGTATTTTGAATGAATGTCTAATCTAGTATACTAGCCAGTCTTAGTAACGGCCAGTACCGTTCTATTCATAAGCCTAAAATTTATTTAACTTGTGAATACATAAAACTTTTAAGAGATATTTATGAGTAAAATCGATACTAATTAAAACTGTTATTTAAATTTCATCGTAGAGGCCTATCTCAAAAATTCTATTTCAAAAGTAATTTTGGTACTTCAATATCAATATTTTCATAGTAATTTTAATTATTACTGCCTTATTTACAGAAGCTCTTAAAACAGGCTTTAAAATTTTCTTAGTCAAATCACTCATTAAGCTTATGAAAGATTTGTGAATAAGAGGGAAGAGTAATAAAATTATTCTGTCTCTTCTCACATACAGTGGTGGAAATTTTAAATCCTATTTATATACATAGAGATTTTGCACGCTGTGAGTTAACATAGGCTATAATGATATTGTACATATAGTAAATAGGTCCCGTATTTTTACATTTCAAAAATGTATACAAAGATAATTTACAACTAAAATTCATTGCTAAATCGAGTTCCCCGCGAATAGGTGGTCTATAAATAATATTAAACAAGATATATAAAAATAAATATTATCATTCTTTTAGTTGCCAATAGATCACGTCGTGAATGCGAAATATAATTAACGGTATAATAACGTTATTTACCGGTAATATACCTGACTGTTACTTTAATAACAGGCGGTTAAATTAATACTGTAGTGTAAGCTGCTATATGTATGTTGTGTCCGCTTCAAACGATGCGTTTATTTTTCCTTTTAAGTCCGCCAATCCTGTCGAGTCAGAGGAGGATTTTTTCTGAAACAAAATCAAAAATTATTTTATATAACAATTATAATAGCCAGAAAATTGTTAAGATACTACTTACGTTATTCAATGAGATCCTTCGGTTTAATCCGCGACGATTTAATGATGAAATAAAATTTTATAAGAAAACTAGCTGTCCCCGCAAACGTCGTTTTGCCACTTAAATATTTAGGGGTTGACTGTAGAGGGGTGAAAATTGGGGGTTATATGTAATTTTATATGCTGTATCTTAAAAAAA
>JAOSYY010000008.1:4681046-4722165 GCA_025727935.1 Hebomoia glaucippe | reverse complement strand
CGAGCATACAGTTTCATCTGGTGCTAAAAAATTTCTGTCACCCATGGACAACTCCAACACCTGGAGATACAGGTGACTATTTCCCAACTTTTAAAGCTCTTAGCAGTCATTATTCAATGACATTCTGGTGGCGGTCTTATTAATTTTTGTCAAGTATTCAGTAATACTTCAACTCAAGTTGAAACTTGGCATCACAGCAGCATTAATCTCAGATATTAGAACAAACAGACATACAGATAGACATGCAGACAATAACTTTATAATAATAATACTTTTGAATGTATTAAAAAAAAGCTCTTATTGATGTTATATATATTTTAGCTATATAAGTTTTTATGTACCTTGTTTTTTATTGTAAAGAGCTTTTATATCCCGAAGCTCTGCTTCAACTTGTTGAGGTGTTGTCCATCCACGCAGCCATTGTAAGCTCTGAAATTGTTAGTCATAAATCCATTAACATTACCATCTTCTTTTATATAATATATTAAAGAGGATATTTGCTAAACTCTGACAATTTCGATAGATCATTAGGGGCCGTTCATGTTTTACTTAAGCACTATAGGGCAACGGTGGAGTTTTTACGTTGCATATTTTAGACGACATGGGAGGTTGGGATGTCGAGATAATGATTAGATTGAATTTTTGATCATGTATCATTAAAAAATCAATATGTTTATTGAAAAATGTTTACATAAGCAATAAGCATGGAGAAGGTGTTAAGAGCTTAGCTTACTTTGGCTTTTTATCACGCAATATCTGTTTATGCATTGATTCGTTGAAGGAACAGAAATTTGGTTTTTACTGATTTATTAAATGAATTGAATTTTAAGTGCTGTCACCTTTCTAGCTTCATTAAATCGTTTTCGTGAGACCAGCCAGTGTGGAGACTCTGGTACAAAACACAAAGCAATTACAGCGAGCACCTGAAATAAATATATTAAAAATACAAAATAAATATCATTAGATGGGCTTTAAAACGCACAATGTTTTAACAAATTAAAATACTTGAAATCCATGTCAAAACTATTTATATATCTATATACATATAATTAAATACATATAGATTTGGAATGGAGCAAATCACTCCCAAGCACTAGGATCACTTAAATAATCAACAATTTCATGGAAAACTATTAATGTATGTTCAATGTATTATTTTAAATGCACTCAATGACAGATAACTGATATTAGTAATGTTATTGAATTAAAATGTGTACGTAAAGAAAATTGATCTAAATTAATAAGTGCCCTTTGCATTTGGTAATTATTTGAAAAAGTTAGATTCTTTAACGTTATTAGTATTTATAATGTACGTACTTACATAAAATCTATGTACATTTTTTGTTTGGCACACTTAATAAAAACACGAATATTTCACAGCGTGAATTTCTGAACTAAAGGTTAAGTTATTCTGATATCCTTCACACTAAATTTATTATACACCATTTTAACTATAGTTCTATTGCAATTCAAAAACATGTTAAGTAATTTAGTGTATATATGAATATATGAATTCAAGAACAATTCAACGAAATAGTTAACCAAATAATGTTCTATCATTATCCAGTATAACTCAAACTACAAAAGCCCTCTCTTAAGAAGTGAAAATTTTTCATAAGAGAATCACAGTTAATAAACATAAATTAATTTATGAAATCGTAAACAAAATGCGTTTTGATAAATTTTGAGTATAACGATGAACCTATCTAACCGTTTTATTAAACATGACAAATGTTCGACCAATTGACAGTTATCTGTCATATGTCAATCTATCTTCTATCTTACGTGCGACCATTTTGGTATACAGAGTCTTTACAAAATGCATTATACAATACTATATAATTAAAATGATAATTATAACAAAAAATATAATAGCTTTTTGATGTAATTCCCGAGAATGACGATTTTTAAATATTTATCAAAGTGGTCAGACAAAATGATTATAGTATTTTTTAAGACGTCTGATAAACTAAAATTATGGCAATATTTTATACTAACTAGCACTAAACTGCATCTGCTTCCTACAATATAACATACACATTTGACAAAATTCAAAAGGATATATCCGCCATTATAAAGGCGATATGTTTGATAAAAGTATATCTAACAGAGAAATAATTTCTCACTAATTTCCAATTTACGATACCTGACAGTACAATCAACCAAACAAGCAAACTCTTCAGCATTATTTTTTTAGTACAGATATTTATAATATCATAAGAAACCTCAAATATTCGCTATTAAAACTAACAGACAGTATTTAAAGAGTTTTCCAATGTAGACAGCCTAATGACGTTCTAAATAAAACGTGTGCGTTAAGCGTCATAACTGCTAATGAAAGTCCCATCAAAATCAGTCCAGGCGGTTCGGAAACTACTAGAAAATATTCGGACAGAGAAAAGTTTAAATACTGTCTCCGATACAGGTACGGTAAATATTGCCATATGCATTCAGAAACATAATACTTAACAATATGAAATTCGCAACGTAGCCCGCCTCCAACCATGAAAATAAAGATATTACATTTCACCAAGGAGTTGTGTTCATACTACATATGTAACATTCGCTTTGTTATAAACGTCAGTTGGGTCAAAAAGTTCGTATATTTTATAAAACGTTACCGTAAACACGATGTTTAGCAGGGCGACGTGTCGCCAGTAAAGAAGCAGCCCGAAGAGGAATTGTGTGAAGACCCCAATTATGATGCACATCGAACTAGTTGCTGTCAGAGCTCCACGAAGGTGTGGCTGAGTGATCTCCGCCACGTATGTCAACACCTGTTAGACGATCAGGATAGTAATATGTGAATTCCTAAAACAGACCATATTTTTTTAATATTTTTTTATGTCGCGAGGACGAGGCCTTTTGCCAATGAGAAACTTCTTACGCTTCCGTTTTATTATCAAGCATTTGCTGCTCAACTACTATTTATTATACATACCTATCCGTAACAAACAGACAAAATTTCTAAAGCTATATTGAAGGTTAGGATATAAATTAAAACAAATCATGAGAAACCTACCGGAGCTTCAAGGAGTCCACCGGCAAGGCCAGTTAGAAATAGAGCCATATACAAATGGGATGTGGCTTTTGAGAAGTAAAAAATCAACCAGGCAGCGAAGAATGGCACATTCACCATTTGCATAGCGCGTCGTCTGCCCATGGGCGCGGTAACTACACCGGAGAGAGCGCAACCAAGAGGCACTACAATTAAATTTATAGAACCTGCGGATAAAATATTTTTTTAATTGTGTGCTAGCTGACAACGCGCTTCGTGAGAATCTAATAATTTGATAACCATTTAAAAAGCCTAAAAGACAGATATATGCCGTAGCTGAAAACATTTTTAAAATTTTAAGAGGAACAATTTTTTCATACATGATTCTAGCATAACTTTAACCATTTACGCAGCTCACACAACTAAAGCTTTTGAATTCGAACCAGATGTTGCTGAGATTATCGCGTTCAACCTAACAAACTCTTAAGCTTTCTTATAGAAGTAGATAGAATCAAAGAATGTGTCTTTTAGAGGTTTAAGACGTTATGGAAGGTTGCTAAAGTCATCTTGAGTTATCTCAAGCCTATTATAGTTTTATTAAACGTGAAATCAGTTCTGTCTGGCAAGTAATATTTAGTGAAAACAAATCTCAATTTTTAGTGTTTATATAAATAAAAGTCCTGCAACTAAAAAACTAAATCTGCAAGATCATATAGAAGATTCATGGTTTTAGAGTTCAGATTATTTTTTAAACTTACTAATCCATGACACCTCGGAACTGTTTAAATTTAACAATTCCCCCTCTATAGGGTCCTTTACAGCCGGTATCAAAATGGTGGGGAAGCCCAACGTCATTCCATAACCTGTAACCGAATAATATGTTTATTACCCGTGGTCTACGGTTTCACCCGCGTAGATTTTATGCATATGTGAAGTTGGTAAAGATGATGAATAGTGTTATCTGTCAGCGAAAGTCCCGTCGAAATCGAACCAGTGGTTTCGAAGATAATTCGGTATAGAGAGGCAGACGAACATAAGTCTCATATATAGTATCATGTTCTTTTATAAGCTTTAAAAAACAGCTAATTTGCAGCAAATAGACGCGTCTATCTGAATTATTTGTCAAATTACGACCTCTAATTTTATACATAAAACTTGTGTACATGTGTTTGTAATTAAACTCCTCCTAAACGGCTGTACCGATTTTGATGAAACGTTGCCGTTCTAGTGGATTCGTAAATGGTTTAGATTTAGAAAAAAGATTGAAACTTTTGTATTTAAGACATGTGTCGGACGTCTTAATACGGGTCCGGACGTCTAACGGTTCCGCTATTTATATATAATTACACTATTACGAGAGAATCTCTGTAGCCTAGTATATAAAATTAGCTGCATGATACATAATCACTCTCACTTTAAACTTTCTGTACACGCATAAGCTCCACCCCTCAGTATATACCTAAATCTAGTGTAAGCTGTGACCTATGTACATTCATTATGTATTAGGATAAAGGACGCTATGTAATCCACCCCTCGCATAATCTGAATAGTGCTCGCGCCGCTTATCGAATTTTTTTAAGATCATAACAAAAATAAATGTTACGGCGCGACATAATCGCTACTTTCATAACATAGGTCAGCAACACATCATTGAGTTATTGATGATGTCAGTTTGAGCTTTCACCTACCAAGTGTACTTCAATTCGTTTGTCAATTTGATGTATATAAAAAAATTATCATCATTTATTAGAAACAAAGCAAGTGAAACCTCGAGACACGTCTAGCTTTTTAATCCTTTGGGTAGTATCGAAACAAAGACGGACGAACATATTTATCACCCTGTGTATATTTTATTTGAAAATAATATACAAGCGCCGATTCTGATCTCGCCGATTAATTTATACGATTATTATATGTGTCAAGTATTAAGTATAAGCTTTTTATGGATCGGAATACTTCCGGTTTGAGGCGGAGGATGAAGGGCACCGGAATAAGGAAGTGCATTTGTATTAGTAGTTACGCGTCATAGCAGTTATCTGCCCGTGAAATTTCAAAAGGTGTCCAGCGATTTCGGTGGTCAGCAAGAACAAATAGACAGAAAATAAAATTACAAATTGTGATTCGATAATAAGAGTTAAGAAAATAAAACTGTTATTTTGACATTACAAATAGTTCGTAAGAACGTACTACTAAAATATTGAAATAATTAAGAAAACATATGAATGAAATTGACAAAATACTTTCTCAAATCGATATGACGAACAATTTTTATATACATATAAAGGAATCCCGCTTTATAAATAACTTCATTCTATGATATTAAATTGTTTATGTCACTGTACGTTACAAAACGTGTTGTAAAGAATACTTAACGTGTATATAATATAATGTTCACTGGTATAAAATATATAGTATAATCGTCACTTGTATAATGGTATAATAATCTGCCGACGTGCTTTCGGGACTATACATTTTCACTGTGTGACAATTCGTATCATAGCCATTCTGTTCTACTGTTCTAATAATCGAATTAGTATTTAGTTTTTATTTTCGGCAATAAGCAAGCCACTTACATATATCTAGATATAATATAGAGATAAAGTTTTTCAGTATATATTTACGACAGATTAGATACATAGGCGTAATGTTTATCTATACCAGTATATATACATATCATCTCCATCTAATATCGTTTGCAATTCGGCGTCTTCAAACTTTTTTGGTGGTCTTCCACGTTCTTCATTTCTCACATCAAAATCATTATTTCTGAACCGTTGAAACCATCTTTTGCATGTTGCTTCTGATAGAACATGATCACCATATGCCTTGACAAGCATTCGATGCGACTCTGCAGCACTTTTCTTCAATTGAAAACAAAAAATTAATGCTTTCCGCGTACAGCATTCGACATTTTTAATTCGATGAAAAAATATGATGTTATCAGTTCAATGACTTGATGTAGACTAAATATGTTTCACTGATGTCATAGCAAACAAACAAACAAAAAATAAAGGCTCGTTCAAAGCAAATGTTTCCTATCGAGATACATATTTGTATTTTGACGCTCACTTCATACCGGTACACCTGATAGTATTAAGCTTATGTCGAAGCATAATATAGTATCTGTTTGTCTTCTCAGCTAACTAGAAAATATGGTTGCCGCATTCCTCTTCACCAATGCCATGAGATGTCTTAGAACTGGTTGCAATAAAATTATAAATAAACATAAGACCTAGGAAGTTAAGAGTTTAATTGCCATACTATGTACTGTCTGCAAACTTGTGGAAGCAATGATTACTATTACCGATATGAATGAAGCTAACGAATTTTCGGTTTTAAGATATACCGCACGGTAAAATGAAATTAACTTCTGAATACGTTATGGTTGGAAGGTAACATTAAAATATCTATTTGAGTAACTTCCTAATACGAGTATTATAAATGCGAAAGTGAATTACGCTTTCACGCGTAAACTGCTGAATCATTTAGAACTGTTTTGGGTCTTCAGGCAGTTGGGACCATAACTTCTAATCGCTAAGTTATTGGTTAAAATTTTAATTTTGTCATCATATTTGATTCACTTTACAGGAAGTTCATAATAAAGTGTTAAACCTAATTTTTTTTCTAAAGTACCCTTAATGGGGTGAAATGGGAATATCAATGTTTATCAGTAATGAAAATAATTTTCAAAATACAGCTACAATCCATTCCACTTAGATCGTCGTTCAAATGAAAAAATCACATTTAAATCGACCTTTCTATTTACTAGCTACGATACCACAGACACATAAAAAACACATCAAAATTATAACATCTATTTTAATCGAGGTTTTTTAAAACTGACCAACATTACTGACAAAGCTTCAATTAATAGATAAAAATAGTTGTATATATTGATTCAAGAAAAACGCTAACTCAAGTTATAATTAAACACACGATTTCTTCAGTAACGGTTACCGTGACCAAATGTTGTTGTTAACTCAGGTTTAACGGTTTAATTAGAACATTTGAAATGGAAATAATGTTCAGAATACAATATACTTTCTTTTAAACAATGTACCTACTAATATTTTAGAATTATAGATTCCAGAACAGGAAAGAACCGGTTACAATTCAAATTTTGTCTCTTTATGAACTGAAATTCGGCTATTGATATACAATATAGTGGAAAACAATTCATTTCTTTATGTTCCCGATGCCTCTAAAGCGAACCAATGGCACGCGATAAAATGTAATGGGCACGTCACTGATCACTAAATTCATTATGCACTTTGAAAAAAAGTATGAATTGTAATTGTAAATACTATCAAATACATAAATGTATTGTGAGTGGTACTTTTCCAATAGTCAAAATTATTTGATCGTACTTCTATGATCTCATATGTATTTGTTAAAACTAGTTTAATTTTTTAAATGAATCAAATCTATACATATAACATTTTCGTGTCGCAATTTTTATAACAAAACTAGTCCGAAATGGCGTGATCGATTTTTATGAAATCTATAGTGTTTACTTGGTTAGTTCGCCAATCGTTCGTATTCTGTTTTGCATATCCTAATTGATATGAGTAATCCAGTCCATATTTTTTGGATAATTATTTTATTATTTTTTTACATATAAATAATTTCAACAAACCATTAATTTATGTGGTAGAACGTTTGCCGGCTCAGCTAGTTATTAGATAAAAATCTTGTAATGAGTTGAACAAGTTAAAAGTAAGGAAGGTCTAAGTATTATTTAAACGGTAAGTTAAATAAGTAATTGTAAGCAAAGGTGAACGTGAAGTGAGTTCAAGGATAAAAAAGATTCAGTCCGTTCCATGAGGCAACATCATGTCTTTATAGATATTTAATTGCACCAGATAAATAACTTCTGTATTATATACAATCTGTATATATACAATCTGTATATATACAATCTGTATATATACAAGATGTTTGGGGACTGCTCCCGGAAACGAAGATGGGTGATAGTACTAACGACATCTTTGATGAAAGGACGGAAAAAAAATCGATCCTGACTAAAAAAAGACATGTTTTAACACTTTTATTAGCATAACTTACGCTCCATCTTGTAATCACAGCCAAATGAAACGATAGTTTCATAAAAAATACATTACTTTACTAAAAAAAAGAACTAGCAATGAAGCATGATAAGAAAAACAGCTGGACTAACATGATGGAGCGAAATAACGCTTATAAAACGTTTTAAAAATATATTTTTTTTTGTCTTCGTTTTCGAAAGCAGTACCCAAACACCCTATATAAAATTGCAAGGTGTTTAAAATGAACAGTAATGTAAATTGTTCACTTTTGTCAATTCCTAAACGCCTTAACAGATTGTAAGCAGCCTTTCTGTCAGATAACTTATAAGGCGTAATTTACGCCATGTTTCTTTCAGAAAATTAATTAGATTTTCTCGTCAAAACTTTTGAAATTCGGTTTCTAATATTTTTTTGGCATTTGTGAAGTACAATTATTTATTACTCTGTTATGTGTTATTTAAATATATTATTACAAAGACACTTCGATTTTATTTATTGGTATAAATATTTATCCATATTTTAATTAGAAGTAAGTGGAATTAGGCTGCAGTTGAGGAATCACGATCAACCTTGAGAAAATGAGAGGACATCACGGACATTTCGATATACATCGTCAGTTTATATCATTGTAACAAACTTATATTTTATAAACTTATATTACTAAAAATACCTCGCGGTTTTCCACTTATTTTATATGTATACTAGCTAACCGGGCAAAGGTTTTTGCATATAAATTACTTACTGCTATTAAGCGAACCCGATCGACGCTGTCCAATGCACACGTCTTAAATTTTGTCAGTTTATTTATAAACGCACGCACAGAAGATTTATATATAAATACTAGCTGACTCAGCAAATCTTGTTTTGTCAAATAAATATATGTATTGCGATTAAGTAATAGGGACTGTTTGAAGGGTTGTGAAAATTTGGGGTTGTATATACGTAAACAGTCACTTGAATATTATTTTTATGCATATACTAGCTGTGTCCGCGATTTTTTTCATGTGGAATAGTCACTTTTTTCATCATTAATATTAATAAAAATAAATAAATGTTCTACAATAAAATTTCTTAAGTTACTATTTATTACATTATCTATCGCCCAGTTAAAGTTCCGTCGAAATCGGTCTAGCCGTTGTGAGATTAGACGGCACAAACAAACAATAATTGTACAAAAAAGAATATTTTGGTATATATTCCGTGTATGCATATAGTAAAAAGCGATTATTTAATATTACAATAGACACTCCAATTTTAGTGGTCTCAACTAGGTACTTTCAAGGATGAGTTATGCTATCAACAAGCATGTTTTTAAGAAAATAAAACTTAGCGCTATTAAAGATTCCGTCTCATAATTCCAGTTGCAAGACAAGTTTTCTTTATTTTATTTGTTATGTGAATACGAATTTGTCTCAAAAGAATTCAAGGTTATATTAATGTCGTATTTGTAGTCACAAATGTAACGTTTTTAAATAAAATTAATCATCACTAGCAATATCCAGCGATTTCTAGAACCAGACAGAGGTTTTATAATTTATGTTCTTGTTTTTAATGTCTTATATGTTGTAGTTTAGACCAAACTGAATATAATTGAATTGGTTCGCCTTAGTCGTTGCATCACGTGTGAACGGATTAATCGATTTCGTTTATAAAGGAAATTTCCTTAAAAAAGTTGAGCGAAACCTTAGAAATATTAAGAAGAATTAACGAGACATTTTATTTTACATAACTGACAGCTGTGTGACGTAATTTTTATAATTATTCCAGTACGAATTTAATATTCAGAGATAAGACGGGCCAACGTCTGCCGGGTCATCCAGTTACTGAATAAGTACAGTGTCTAGCTTTCATATGTAGTATAGATAAAAAGATTGAGGGTAGTAGAGAAAACATAGCATCGGGATTGTAGGCACCTGTAGGTCTGGCTACTAAAGGGAAGAGTTGTTATGTATACATATTTTCTATATATACTGATCGAGTTAATTCCGCACAATCGTCATGATGTCATCGCAACACTGGCGCGGAGTACAAAAGGACATTTTTAATTCTTAAATAATTACGTGCATCCTGTATCCACAAAAAGTATTATTTATAAGTCTAAGTACCAATCCTAATGTATACAATGTATAATGTAATAAATTGTACTCCTTTTAAACCATTGTGTCACGTATATTCACGTTTCTGAGAAATATGAAAATGATAATAAATTAATTAGTAGTTCAATTTTAAATGACCTAACTAATAATAAAGCCAATTTAAATTTACGGCAATAATTTATTTACAAAATTAGCGAACACCTTTGATAAGAATCTTTCTAATTAGTATGTAATAAAGCCTAAAACATAAAAACTAAATTATAAAATTAAAAGTTTAATCCCTCAATCTAATATGTTGACGGTACCAGCATCCATGGCGATCGCAGGTGTGGAGTTAAACTAACTTACCTCCGCAAATTTGTCTGCCTCATATGAGATATAATAAATTTGACCATTAAAAAGTTTATTTACTGAGCCAATCTTAAAAAAACATAGGCTATCGCGGACTTTTTAATAACTTTTTAAGAGGAACAATTCTGCCATACATTACTGTTGCGTAATTACACAGTGCACGCAACGGAATCTCTGAGAGTGAATAAATGTTTACCGTTTTTTCAACAAGCGTGATGTTGTGAAGTCTATATCCTTGATTAAAGTACTATTCTAGACTAAAAGAACTCCGAATTTGAACCGTTAAATCCTGAGATAAAGATTGAAAAATTAATACTTGCGTGGTTTGGGAAGTTACAGAGAGTAAATGAAAACGTACGACAGCAGGATGAACGGACAGAGAATAAATTAAAGTTATAATTAGGAAAGACCACGTCTAGAATGTGTTCAATCGACGAGTGTGTAAGTAAGTATTAATGAGGCTAAAGGAAGCGCAAGGGGTTAGTCCGAATTGTAGCAAGTGGACAAGTGTAGTCGTAAGTAAAGGCCTAACCCTACACGAAAAAGAATACAAATGTAGATTCTGAAATTAGCTCGATCAACAAAACAAGAAAACAAATTCTTAAGTCTTATATTTACCAAGAAGTAGTAAGTTCTTTACGCTGACAGCTAACAGCTGCGGCAATGCCGTACGAAAATCCTTCCTATAGCCGTAGTGTTCATCAACATCTGTTTGCTGTTTCTCCAGCATCATCTGCAACAGTTCAAATACTACTTTATAATCCGCACAAGTTAACATACAAAAATAACAATTTAAAAAGCTTAGAAGTGACTCAAGCTTAAAAGATAGCAAACTATCGGAGATTTTTTTAAGAACTATTTTATCATTTCCATACATAGATAGTTCGTAACATTAACCGTTTACGCAGCGCACGTAAAGGAATCTCTCGAAAGGAATAAATTTGACCGTTTTTGCAACGTTTCTCATATGAGGTGTTTAGGGATTGCTCTCGAAAACGAATACGGGTGATAGTACCAATGACACCTTTGATGAAGAAAAAAAACGAGCCTGACTAAAAAACGACATATTTTTAACACTTTTTATTAGCATTATTTACGCTCCAACGTGTAAGTACAGCTAAATGAGACGATAGTTTCATAAAAATTACATTACTTTACTAAACAAAAGAACCAGCAATGAAGTATGATAACAAAAACAGCTGGACTAACATGATGGAACGAAATAACGCTAATAAAACGTTATAAAAATGTGGTTTTTTTTTAGTCAGGTTCGAATTTTATTCCTTTCCTATTTATTCATCTTCGTCTTCGTTTTCGGGAGCAGCCTCCAAAAATACTGTAGATGCTCTAATTCTATTGATCGTAGCGTTAAGCTATGTGGCCTACAGCCGTCTGGGTTAAATGAGTTATTCAACACTGAACGAATTCTATACGAATCAGTAGTTTTTATCCGCGCTACTAAAAAAATAATCGTTGTAGAAGTGCAAGTGTACTTATGGTTACATTGTACGAGTAATAGGCGGGTAGTCTATTGTTAAGATTATACAAATATGCCTTTGGAACGTTATGAAGCTTATGAACAAGGTCATTAGGCACTTCATCTTTATTGCTGCCTTGATAATCACATAATATAATAAAGAGACACTAGCATTTCACGCCACTTGTTTAAGAATACAAATAAATAGAATTTAAGTTTCTGTATTTATTATCATATATGTATGCCTCATTGTACATGTGTTTGAAAGTATCCTTGAATACTTAATACAGAAACGTATTTTTGTCTGTCTGTTTGCTCCGGCTAATCTCCGAAATCGCTGAATCTATTTCAACGGTATTTTACTATCTCCTATATTATGGCATGTAGCAGATATTAATTTTGTTTAACCATAATCTCCATAAAGTATACAAAACGGCCCGTCGAATAGCGAAACACTGCCATCATTATCACTATCTTCATCATCGTGTATAAATAAAATGAACCCGCTCGTTTGTAATGGAAACGTACCACGCTTACATATTTTCCTTTTAAAATACTGGTGTATGCCTCAGGAATGGAAAACTTCTTGAAAGTTTACAGTTTTAGGTTATGAAAATATCTACTTGAAAACGAATATATCGCTATTTTTTATCGAAATACAATTTAAACTCGGAATATCCATAGTTTCATGTCCAAACGTAATAAATAATATTAAAATATAATAGATTTTTTCAACACATACATAACTCACAGTGGCCAAAGTGGATTTTAACATCATTAGGTATTTGGTAACGGCTTGTGAATGTAGACAACGCGACGCGACAACTGACTAGTAGTTTACTTTATTACGTTTATATCAAAAAGCAATTAAAATATTCCTATTCGTTTTAATTCACTTCCAAATTATTACCTAAAAGCTACATGTAGCAATTAAAATTTGTTACTTTTTTAGACAAATAATAGAATCATTTCGAGCGCTTCTGTTTATTAAATATTTTTGGCAGAAATACAATTATATAAAAGATTTTAAATAATTTTGTTTGTTTATTCACCGCACAACTGATTCTCTAAAACGGGTAGCCAAAAGGCACATAGTTGCCAGATTTTTAAAATGATGATCCCGTGAAAGAATAAAAAAAAAATTGCAAACAATAATCTATAAATAAACATATAAATTTAAGCAGGTGAAATATTTTAATAACATTTATAGGCCTTAATGCTAATTTCAAACAATTGAGAGTCTTAAAATTATGCAAGAAAATCGCTCGCGTCTCACGTGACTAACTTCACAAGCAGATCTTACGAAATGTCCAATCACCGGCCACGGCCACCTAGACGCGAACAATGTACTTAATTTTGTGTTTTTATGTTTTACTGCTTCCTTCGGCAGAGGCACCGGGATTATTACTACTTTACCGGCCAAAGGATATCAGCGATGCCTGTGTCTTCTCAAACCATCTGAGATTCGACCTCTCCTTCGGTATGGGAATGTCTGATACGATAACTTTAGTAAGTACATTCATTTCAGTATCAATAACTACCTTTGAGATACCAATAAGACAGTGTTAAGTAGGAATGAAAAGAAAGAAGGATAGAAGTTGATATTGATCATTATTTAGGAGATCAATCAGGTTGGTTATTGTGATAGTCAGACAGTGACGAGCAAAAATGAGAAATGGAAGGAGATTGATTTAATTAAATTAAGTGTTGTTTAAGAGTGCAAGTAGAAAATGTTAATAGAAGAAGTTAACAATGATAATTGTTTGAGAGATAATTAGTGAGGTGCCCAAAAAATCAATGATTATGAAGAGTAGAATGAGAAAAAAACAGAAGAGACTGGTAGTGATATTTATGAGAGTTAATCAGAAATAAAAGTTATATTTGAATATGACTGGCAAATTTGACAAATAGCGTTACTGGTATTTTTTATTATTATCATATTATTAAATTAATTCAGTATTATGGTATTTGGTTAAATAATTTCGATTTATACCTAATAACATAGTAATGGGTAAATATGTTTCTTGTTTAATAAAATAAAAATTGTTCTAAAAAAAAAACAAAGAAAAGATATATATATTTATGAGATAACAACGTATCATAAAATCAACAGAATTGTTCACACCACATATTTGATTATTATTTACATCCAAGAAATTTCATTAAATTCATTGATATTTAATCTTGATATCTATTGATAATCATAGATTTCTAATTAAATATTTGCCATTGGACCCATTACCACGGAAACACTATCGCTCACAAGAGGACCACCATTTCCATTGAGAAACTACAGTCCTCGATAATCCTAATAATTACATATCCTATTTCAACAACCCATAGAAAATATCAGCCTTTTAGAAAGCGCTCTTCGTCAGGTTCTCAGGACGTTAATAGAAATAGACTACGGATGCACGATAGAAATAGTAGCAGAATCCTCTGTGCAACTGCTCGTGGTGGTGAGATACCCTAATTTCGTCAGTACAAATTGCGAGGTGAACCGGGACGCCTTCACGTTGCTGAAGAAATGGCGCTGCATTCGATTCTGTGACGTCATCTACGACAGGACCCTGCAGAATCACTACTACACGTTCCATGTCAAAGAGCGATTGCGTTTCAAATTTGTTAGTAACAGCAGCATCAATGCTGATCTCAATGTAAGCAAGGTATTTTTTGATATTAATTACCTTCTCTGTTAAAAACCGATTGCATTGTACTAGAAACAATAACTAGAATAACTAGAACTAGAAATATTGCTTTAGGCATGTAAGGTAAAAACAGAGAATTAGCTTCCAGGGACTACAGACACTAAAGCGATTCTCTGGTTTAATCATTCAAACTAACATACGTTCAATTAATAAAAATTCTAACGATAGTTATATTTCATAGGCTCACTTCTACCAAATAACCGTGACATCAGCTCGGTATAAGCCAGCTACTGGGTGCGTCATGAAGAATGAAAGCATTTGTGTTGTCGGTGAAGATCACTTCTGTTTTACAAGTGGTGTGGTTTGCGATGGCATCAAAAATTGTGGTGTAGATGACTGGTATGGTCTTCCCACTTGTAGTCCTAACGCAATCTTGTACCTTTTTATGGCATAGGTAGACAAACGAGCATACAGTTCATTTGGCGGTAACCTCTTCCTGCCACTCATAGAGACCTCTGAGACCAGAAAATCACGGAGTTGCGTTGTCAAATTTGTGATTTATGTTCCGCCTGTGTGTGTGACGAAAATAAAAAAAACAGCTATTTCGATTATTGAATTTGGTTGGAGAAATTCCTTTTAATTTATAAGTTCCGTCCGGGTCACGTACAACCGTTTAAAGATAAAGGTAATAGTGCTGTTATAACGCGTCTTAAGTTCGTGTCAAATTTTTCTAATACTCAAAATAAAAATTTGAAAGACCAGCAGCATGTCGTTATTGAATAACTCAAGATTCGATAAGGCAAAGGCTACACGATTGCAAAGCGTCTCCTAGATCTGTCGGTCTTGGAGGTGTCCATGAGCACCGGTAATAGTTTACTATTGCGAACCGTACGTTCGTTAACTTCCATATGCTATAAAAATAAAGAGAAAGCATTGTAGCGAAAACGGTCTGTTTCAATACGATTAAACGGATGAATGAATTAAACATTTATACCTAATTAATTAACACGATAGACGCAATCGCGCCTATGAATGCAATTGAACGCGCTACAAATTATGCACCGGTTAAATTATTGCGGAAAAAATTAAGTTCTGCATCGAAAAAAAAACAATAAAAGATGGGTATTTATAAAGATTACTGTTATTCAACATTAATACATCATTTAAATTAAATGCTTAGCAGAAATAATTTGTTTCTTCAATCTATATCATTACCTAATAAGATACATCAGCGAGTAACTACTAAGTTAACTACGATAAATTATTATAATAATGCAGGTACAAAATAGTTATCTTTCCTGGCCTTGCTGTGTTCACTATGCCATTATATTATTTTATTGACGCAATACAGTTGTTCGCCTCCCTACCTTTAGGTGCAACTAGTTCCATGGTATAGCGAATGGACCGATTATTCAATCAATGTATTGAAACATCTCAGGGCCAATATCAAACCATTACGTATTTATGTGAACAATTGAACGTTTCGTAACTCCACATCGTAAGGACACTTGAATTTTCCATTCTACTGATAGATAATTGCGTTCACTCAACAAAAGTCATCAAAAGGGATGTCACCATCGATAAGCGAGCACGTAGCTTTCTTAATGGCGTACGTCTACGGGTTTACACCAAGTAAATGACGTCATGGTCTATTTAAAGTCCCTATTTTTCATTTGCGTGCTGTATTGACAAAAAATTACTTTCTTCATCAAGTGTCATCATCTCATCTTCATCAAGTTCATGTCTTTTACCTTTGGCTTTTAAGCTTTCACCAGTACAAGTAACTGTCGCAAAATGTTCAGTATTTTTATTTTATGTTCTACAGGTTTGATGAACGCAAGTCACAGTGTTCGTTGCCTGTGGAGAGGCTTGGATACGCCCCAGTGATTGCGGTCTTGGCAGCCATCCTCTGTGGCCTTCTCGCACTCAGTCATATGATCCAACGCTGTCTACCACCTCTCGCCGACTCCTTCTTTATCTTCAATGCCAACGAAGACAACCGTCTGTGTATTGATCCTGTTCTTATACCTGGTGACAACATCCCTCCACAAATACCAGCTTCTAAACGGATTTCCATTATTCCTGTATATAAATACTTTCTAGATTATTTTTAGTTACAATTTTTTATAGAATAGGGATCCATCAGGCACACAGCTCACATGATGGTAAGTGTTTACGGTCGCGCAGTCTCCAAGGTTAAAAGGTTCTTCAGACGCCTTGCTTAAAACCTTAGCATATATCATATTATATTAAATCATTAATTATTGAATGTCGTGCTGCTGTACTTATTTATTGCCAATTCGAGCATTCGTAAATTCATAGACTAAATTCGAATCGCGCATTACACTACAACCTTTCTATCTATGAACGGTGGTACGTGATCCAAACGAAATTAATAATTGTTTAGGAAATCCTTTCACCCCTTTAATATTGAACTTAATGATTTATAGGTGTTATCTTCGTCTTCTGAAGATTCAAATAGTGATGATAATATTCAAAATCAGGCCACAGAATTCACGGTACCAGTCCAAAGTAGCTTGGAAGAGAACGTTCAACTAGAGGTAATCGTCTATATACACATAAGAAATTCTATTGAGTGTCATTTATCAGGAGCTTACGTTTTGGAGCGAGAAAACGTTTACATTCAACAAAAACGAGACGTGGCCTTTTGAGTTTGTTTAATGACTAAACAATTATCGCCCTTCCGTATTATATATCACATTTAGAACATTAGTAGAAACACAGTACAGCAACAGAGATATAATTATTGGCGTAATCGTTCCGAAGAGACAGAAACTCGTAGACAATGTTCACATCTAATATATAAAATTCTAGTGTCGCAATGTACGTTTCCATACTCCTCCGAAACGGCTCGACCGCTTTTTATGAAATATTTTATGCATATTCAGTAGGTCTGAGAGTAAGCTATCTATTTATCATCTCCCCAACTGTTAAGGATAATCCACCGCTTAATTTATTATTATATTTTTGGCAATTTTTTTTGTTTTTATTATTCTATATTACAACATATAGAAATACATACAGTCCTAAGTTTTCACACCTCTTTCTTAATAGCGATAAATAATTTGTATGGCAAAGGAAGTTTCCTGTGTCAGCTAGTAGAAGTATAATATAATAACAACACGCTTCAATACAGGTAGAGTCCGATCCATCGAATTCCTGCCGGCGTAAAAGCGACCTAAAATCCCTAACAGAACGTATACAGGAAACTTTAAGAGCTTTCACGTTCTCCAGAAGAAGATCGAACCGGCCCGCACGTCCTACTTTAATATGAAGACAAAAATATGAAAAATAAACATTATAATTTTGAAATTTTAAAGATTTTTATAATCCACATCTCATTTCAATGCTAGACATATCTTTTAAAATTATTAAGTTGAAATGATAAAATCTGTAATCCTCAACATTGTATTGATAAGATAACGCACTTCATTTTGATCCGAACCGTCGCGAGCTGCTCAGAACTGGTATTATTTGGATTCCTGTAACTAACTTTGCCACCTTGAAGTTCTTTTTCTAGTATTGAATGATATGATCTACTTATTATGAAGGTATATATCAGCTTTGTTCAACATTACATTGTAATCAAAAATCATAGTGCTGACTGAGATCACTCAATCACTTGATTATTTGCTTAATTAAAGTAATTATTTCAGCAACATTCGACTTCAACTTGGTCCTTTGTTGTTCATACTAATGAATCTAATTTATGTACATATATTATGTTACGATCTTTATTGTATGATAGAACAGCTGTTAACACAAAACCAAATATTAACATCGCACAACTTGAAAATTTCAAAAAAAAATTGTAAATGTAATCTGATTTCACTTTATATAACACTTAATAGGCTTATAAAACAGGCGGCATATAAATCCAAAGTATAAAATATAAGAGAAAGCTGCGACGGAATGGACACAAAAGCCCTTTAAAAAGAAACGATAAATAAAAAAACAATTAATATTCAGTCGATTAAAAAAAATAATTTCATAAAAATACTTTTTGCAGAACATTTACGGTGGGAAATATCTATTATATAAAATTCTCGTGTCACAATGTTCGTTCCCATACTCCTCCGAAACGACTCGACCGATTCTTTGAAATTTTATATGCATATTCAGTAGGTCTGAGAATCGGACAACATCTATTTTTCATCCTCCTAAATGTTAAGTGGTGGGGTGGACCACCCTTAAGTTTTTATTTTTGAGACAAAATTTTTTGTTGTTTATTTTTTTATGACACAGCGTATAAAATACATACAACGTCTAATTTTCACTTCCAATTTATTATATCTATGTGACAAAACTACATTGTTTTCTTTTAAAAATAATGTGTTTATAGTAAATACAATATTAGAAAAAAAATAATTTTGATATTACGAATAGACACTTCACTTTTATTCAACTGATATAGACCTGTTGAAATAAAATGTAAATGTAATCTTAGTGTAACGAAACGGAGATAATAGGCTCGTTGGTCTCCTATTTAGAAAAAAATACTATTAGGTTATCGTTTGGAAGACAGAAAGCAACTGAATCTTATACCACATGTTAAGTAGGCTATTACACATTTTGGTGAATGTTTAAAATGACAAAGTATTGGTAAAACTATTGCGACAATAAACTTTAGCGACCCAGAAATAAAAACAGGCTTTAAATTTTATTACAAAAAGATAAGTTTGTTATTTCAAAATCGAATTTTGCGCAGCGAAAAGACGTCTTAAGATTCTTTACGCTCACTTCATACCAAGTGACACTGCGTGTATTAATGATACATCGGAAAGGACGGCTAGAGGTGACAATTTCAGAGTATTTAAATTGCGAGAGGAAGACTCTACTGCCTACAGCAACGGAGAGGGTAATATATATATTTAACTAATCGCATAGCTTATTAAATATCATAATTACATATTCAATTATACTAAATTCTAAGGGTGGCCGTTCATTATAAAATCTATAAATTATCTGTATCATGCAAACAAACCTCGCAAAATAGACTTGGCGATTGAACTGACTAAATTCATATATTTCTTATATAAAAGTACTATATAACATTCGCTATTGGCCATTGAAAATCTCTTCAAAATTTCAAAAAGGCGTAAGTTGTGTTTCTATTGTACCGTACTTTCATATGTAATTGGAAAGGAGATGTAATTTTGATATAACAAACCGACTGTTTAAATTTTATGTATACATACAGGATGTATGGGGACTGCTTCCGAAAACGAAGATGGGTGATAGTACTAATGAAACCTTTGATGAAGGGACGGAATAAAATTTGATCCTGACAAAAAAAAACATATTTTTAAAACTTTTTATTAGCATTATTTACGCTCATCTTGTAAATACAGCTAAATGAAACAATAGTTTCATTAAAAATACATTAATTTACTTACTAAAAAAAAAGAACCAGCAATGAAGCATGATAAGAAAAACAGCTGGACTAACATGATGGAGCGAAATGACGCTAATAAAATGTCTTAAAAATATGATTATTTTTTTAGTCAGGGTCGAATTTTATTCCGTACCTTCGTCGGAGGTGTCATTAGTACTATCAGCTGTCTTCATTTTCGTGAGCATAAAGAAGAAAAATTTTAGTATATATTACAAAGTGTAAAAAAGCCGAATAAATTTCTATGATCCACTACAAATATTCATATTCAATGTTTCATTCTAATGAGTTGAGCAAATTAAGATAAGTCAAGTTAATAAATTTAGTCAATATATAGCATTCGAATAGAACAAGCATTATGTGGATCGACCTATAACCGCCATATAACAATAAGTTTACGAGTATTTTATAAAAATACACAATGACTTTTCCAATATAAAATATAAAAACAGATATCTCTAGTGATATTTATAAATATCTGATAGACATTAATTCTTATACCAACGTTTAAAAATTAGTAAAATAATTAATGTAATAATAGGGTAATTATGAGACCATGAGCACTTAATACTAATGGTCTTAATTTCTCAATTTGTAAGTACATAAGCGTTAATTCAATAATAATTCTACTAATTGTGACTAAAAATAACTCAAAACAATTTAATAAAGCATAGCAATGCAAACGAGCGTACAGTTCGCTTGCCGGTAACCGATTCCTGTTCTGAACGTCTCTAAGACCAGGAAATCTTGGAGTTACTCTTACTACGTTAGCCATATTATTTTAAGTCTTTAAAATAGAGCAATAAAATATTTACCATATATTTAAAAAAAAACATAAATAAATATAACATATTAATACAATTATTATATTTATGGAAATAAATTTATATTGTAAGTAAAATTAATTTAATTAATGTAAAAATATCTAATGCCGGCTGTATGTCGTATGTTTATTTTTTATTAATACGTAAAGATTAAGGAGTTACTTACATTTGAAATGAACACACTAGCGTATCGCAAGACGCCACGGTTCCGACTAACCGCTTTGGCCACCTTGCAACTTTTACTTTAGGAATATAATCATCACTTCTTTGATATTATTGTAGAATACCTTCTTTCGCGGCTTCATTAGCGTTCATGTAGATTTTGCCAACCACTTCTAGTTGTATTCTACTAACTTCTGTTTATTACGAGTTTTTCACCTTGGATTATATTATTGTACTTTTAGTAGGCACCCTATTTTTTTTAAATTATATTTTAAATTTTTTTTTGTTTACATAAAATATAAATATTTCCTATAGTCGTCTTCGATAAATGTACTATCGAACACTGAGAGATTTTTATAAATCGTACCAGCGGTTTCTGAGATTAGGGCGTTCAAACGAACAAACTTCAGCTTTATGATATTAGAATAGATTAATTAAATGTTTTAACACGTTTTCTACTGGTTAAATAGATGTAAAGAAGAATAAGAGAAAATTTAATATATTACACGAAATAAAGATTATGCCAATAATCGTTTTGGTGTATATTCACTTAATTAATTCCACTAGGGGTTGAGATTTATAATATACATTTATTTAAAATTCCATCTTTCCCAAATATATTTTAAACCAGCGGTGTGTTTTCACCTGCGTTTATTTTGTGTTCATGATAATAGTGATTTATATATATATAATATAATATAATAACAAGAGACACCTTAATTTTATTAAGGTTAAGGTTTGTAATTGAAATTTTAAACAGTTATCTACCTACATGAGCTATAGAATTGATAACAAAAAACCGGTGATGCAAACAATTGAATGTATCTTATCAAAACAGCTTTTACCCGCGGCTGCGGTTCCGTTAATGTTAGTTTTATAAACAAATCCGGTTATCTATCCATACGCAAATCAACTCGAATATTTTTAATGATAATATAGGGAGCGGTAACAGCACGGCATTAAATTACAATTGATGTTATATGGCTAAAGTCTTAAAGGTTGCAGAGGTTTATGCCAAATGTCCTGGTCTTCGAGGCGTCCATGGGCGACGGTAATCGCTTCCCACCAGGTAAACCGTAAACTTTGCACCCACCCCTAAGCTATATTAAATTATTTATTCATTGGTGGTCATTGTTGTTCCAGATATTGTGTTAAACATTAAAATCCAATTAGTTTATAGATGATATTGACGCAGGACGATCACTAGTATAAAATACAAGTACCCAATTTTATTAAAAGGTTTAAAATCTAAATAGATTAAAATTAATTAACTAGTTAAAAATAATGATATATAGCTATAATATAATTAATTAATCCCACGGTCATTAAACAATATAATAATAAATCTCTTAAAAATAATAGGGTCGTACGATATCATAAGAATTATCTTGATAAATAAAATATTTAGATGTCTAAATAGAACAAAAAGTATACTTTATTTTATCTAATTTATTATTATATTTAAGACTAAGTTACTCCTTAGGTGTAATCTGTCAGTGAAGGTTCCGCCAAAATAATGGCTTAGAAACGTGGAAACTTAGACAAATTTTCTTCATTATGTCCATGTTCTAAATACCGTAAACACATTTATACGTATGTATAAAACCACTTATTTGCATGTTACAAAAACACTTGCAAGTTTATCTGAAATCGTTAACCAGGGCATACTTATTTATTTATATTATTATATTTATTTCATTTTCAATACCTTCGCTCAGAAATTCACATCGGGTCCCTATGCATTATTATGCAACATTCACATAGTTCTTCAGACCGAATCGCGTCACGGTCTATCGCTTACTGTGTTTTTTACTTTCTATATGTATTTAATAATTTAAACATGAATCACTCTTTGTTTGTCTCGTTAAAACTGAATTTAATAATAATAATAATAATGTCTAATTTTGTTGTTAAAATATGCGTGAAATTTGAGGGCACTGTAGCCTAGCGGTTGGGTAAAAGCAACCGCGACGCTAGAGCACCGGGTTCGAGGCCCGATCAGCCCGCAGTTGCACGTTTTAAAATGTGTGATTTGTGTCTTGGCTCCGGCTGCCTGTGGCTGGACGAATAGCAAAAACCTGTGTTTTTACCACATTAATACTCGAAGTGCACTTCGAGTATTAAATGTGGTGGGAGTAAACGTCGTGAAGTGCTTTGCTCTTTTCGATTTTAGTCTATGAAATTCCGAATACTCGAAATAAAAATAAGGCCTTAAGGTTGGCAACGTGTCTTCTAGATCTAGTGATCTTGGAGGTGTCCATGGGCGACAGAAATCGCTTAATAGAAGTGAACTGTATGCTTGTTTGCCTTGCTATAGCATTAAAAAAAAGAAAATTCAGGGATAGTTTAACCAGCAAGAAAATATGGAAAATTCTATATGTATATACTTAATAAAAACGTATAAAAACGTTTTGTACTTAACATTAATTCAGTATCTTCTTCCGGAGCCTATTACTGGAGGTCAGCTGCAAACTCCGGAACCTGTTCAGAGCTAATTAGCCTTTAGCTATATTGGACTTTTCCATTTTGATTTTGTTGGGTCGGAGTTGATCGACTACGGATTATAATCATTTTTAACCCGTTGCTTTACAGTTTTACACCGTCAGATATTTTAGGTAGTATTCCAAGGCTACTGAAGCTTCTTCCAATACAGCAACCCGTATGGGTATATAGCGGCCATTGCTCGATCTTCAGAGCCTAGTCGGTTATCTAAGGACTTATAGATTATAGATATTTACATCCTTAACCCCCCTGTCGGTCTCAATACCTGGGACTAACGAAATCCACAAAATATAATTCTCACTCTACATAGTAGAAAACGAGAAATCAAATCTATTTTAATGGTTTAACTTTGCGAATAATATATTGGCAAGGTCGTAAATGTATAAATGGCAATAAAATCGGCTAGCCTAGGCGCGCTATATTGCACTTTGAGTGCGGCGATGATCTTAGCCACTTCCACCGACAATGACTCCGATCCTCTGGAACAAGCTTTCTTCCTCGTGGATCTCTTAAAAGCAGGTCAGATATCTGTATAGTGATAGTGTAATGTTACGAAGTACTTCTCTTACCAATAAATTATACACATGTCATTAAGCTGAAAAGTACGTTTGTTTGAACGGGCTAATCCCAACAACTGCTTTGAATTGATAGACCGTTTATCAAAAAAGGCTATATAGCACCATGCTATGATTAATAAGAGCGGAACAACAATGAGAAATATTGAAAAAACAGCGTAGTCTTTAAACACACCCAGCTATATTACACTTTTACATATTTTATTATATAGTAACATAGTTCTGAATGGAATCTGGGTGATATCACGTTCCAGTGGATCGTCCTCCACTGGAACGTAATATCGCTTCAAAACGTATAAGCATGTAATATACCGAATAATTTATTGAGATACATTTTTTTATTAACAAGTTTATGTATCTCGTTACATTTAATGGTAGATTTACTCTTACGCCTACACCACCTTTGAGATCAGTAACCTTTGCGATGTGAAACGGTCTGTAGAGTTTGAACCACGATAAGAACTTCATTAAAGATGTATTTCAAGCAGAATACGCCAGGGTTAACAGGGAGAACATTATTCTGAGGAACAGACAGACAAAAACTGCAGTAAACGACGCCACTTGTCCTACAATACATGCAAAAACAGAACCATGTAAGTTTATTACTCAAACCGGTTCCGTTTAAGATTCTAGAATTTTCTTTAAAACATTCTCATTGGAAATTTTATAATTTTATGTTTATTGCAAAATCACTTGAATAACGTCTTTTAAAACTAGTTTTTATAACATCAATCTATAATCATATTTTAATAATACAAATCAGAAGAAATATTTAATTTGGAAAAAACCAAGATATTTTATATGTCCATTTTCAAACTCATAAGTGTTGTTATTATATGGTTTTGTCTACAATTCTTTGCGAAATAGCTATAACTGAATAATAATCATAACAGATCTTTTCGGGAGACGATTTGCCGACTCAATACGTGTTCCTAATAATCTCACGCCTCTGCCATCGAAGTTTAACGAACGTATTCCAAGTATGTGTTATCGCTTACATTGTCGAGAATTATTTACATAACATACTTAAAAAAGCCTAATCATACCTAAGATGTCTATTGTGCACATTTCAGAGAGCAGACGATTGGAATACGACGACGCGTTTGGTCCTCACCCTAGTGGTGAGAATACCTCAGCCAGCACTACCAAATCAAGCACCACAAAAACAAGTAGTGTGATGTTACCGTCGTCTACCACACCTCCTATAGAAACACAAGTTACTACTCAGTCACCATCCTCCACACAGTCTACTTCGCTCAAAATCATCAAGTCTACCAGTTTAGAAACGCCAAAAGGAAATGGTAATTTATATAATTAAAATGTTACCGGTACAGCCGAAACCATACACGTTTCGGGAAATGAATCCAAGAGTACAACTCAGGTTAATAGTCAAAGTTTCATCTCTCGATTTACGTTTGCAAATACCATCTGCTTTGTTATATTTATTTACAAAAAGCAAGTGTTCTATCTAACTGCTTATTTAGAAATTTCCCAACAATAGCTAATACCTTTGCAATTGCTCCGACAAAGTAGTTGTAATATACCAATCCGCTTTATTTGAATTTTTATTATCAAATCAGGCAAGACATTCATAAAAATATTATTATAAAATACTTTTAGGCGTTATAAAGTTGATGCGTTGTTTTCGTCATTTTTAATTAGTGTCATCATCGAACTATTACTCTGAGAACTTTTAGAAAGAGCCAGTGTGGTTATGTTTTGCGTAATCGGGAGGTAACGTAAACTCCGTCGTAGGGCGAACTTCGTGAAAACTAAGACATTAACATTTGTGCACGGCGCAAGTATAAAACCGTCATAGTATCTGAGCGTATTACCGATTACCAGTAGAAAATTTTACAGACATGTCATATTGAGTCCTTTTATAGGTAGCAAAATGAAACTGCGACTCACAAAGAAATCTTCAACACGAGACCCCTTGATGGAGCAAGTTGCGTCCGAAATTATGAACGAGATGAAAGATGCCAAAACGATAACCACGAAGCCTATGTTCTATTCACCATTATCACTGACGGCTAAAACGAAGAACACGCGGTTTAATAATTTGTCTCAGGGCACTATGAAAATACATCAGGCCACTAGCAGGAAGCATCCTATCCCATTACCGGAGAACAACGCTTTCTGCTTCTTTCACCCCAATAATGCATTGTGTCGTACTTTGATATGAAAGTACTTCCGCGACTTCCGCTCAAGCACGACTTAAATGGGTTCTGATGTGGTCTGAGGATGGAAATAAAGATACAATAAAATTTTCAATATTTATTACATTAAGAAACCTAAAATTTGACATAATTACTGTGTAAAATAGCATTCTTAGATCATATTGAAATTTCAGTTCCCAAAAACATGCACAAAGATAATTATCAAATTTATTTAGTAAAAGTTGAGGTAGTTATTAGTTTCAGAACTTATACCAATTATAAAAATGGCTCTAAAAATAACAGTAAAAAATTGCATGGAAGGTATACATCATAACTGTGTGTGAAACATCCTGCGCGGTCTGCTTGTGTAAACATAAACAAAACTTCTAAATTGTACATTGGATCTTAACGTTATGAGAAGCAACAACTGCGCCGGCGCGGACGGCGTGCGCCGGCGCTTGCCCAACTACGCACGCACGTACCCCGTACACATTCAATACTATACATTTCAATATTCACCATCGCGTTTATTCCGCACTCGGCGTATGACCGACCGATCCATCAATCAATCAATCAATCATACACGAGTGGAAACTGACAAACTACATTCGATCACACAACACATTGATTACACACATCAAAATGAAAAAATATAATCATGTAACAGTAGAACCATCAAACAAGAATGATAAAAGTAAATTAGTTAAAATTACAATTGTAATGAAAAAGGATCGGGGAGCAGGTAGCGGGGTGGATGGGGGGGGGGGTTTCTAAGGGCCAAGGAAACGAAAAGGGGGTGTCAGGGGAACGGGGCGGGAGTGGGGAAGGGGCCGGCGCGCGCGGGTGGGGCGGCAGGTGTAGTTCAGTCTCGGGCCGCCCGCCCGCGCGTGCCGCGACTTAACACTACGTCACAACGATAAAATAAACTAAAACTATTTCAGCTAACAGCTCGCTAAACACATACAAATCATAATGAGGCTAACATTAAGATTACTGCTTTACCTGGAAGGAATAACGACACGCCTATATGTACACTGTTCTCCGCGCGGCCACGGCGACCGCGCGATCCGTCCTTACTGCTTCTCATTACATACGTCATCCCAATAAGAGCCCTATCACAAAATGCGTTTAAAAAAGTAGGTATTTAAGATCTATATACAAATTACGTGGCTTAGCCTTAGTAAAGGCTGCGTACAGAAATCAATTGCATTACAGTCTATTGTATTCCTAAAAGAAATTACATAATTAATTAAAAATAATCAATAAAAATATAGTATTTTGTGGATATTGATTTTTGTGTAATCTTGAAATTACAAGTCATACAAAAAACATGAGGTTTATCCGCAGACACTAAATGCACCAATGTCAATTTTACATAAAAGCTAAAATTTACTATTTCATGCAAAAAGAGGTTAACATGTAATAGGACTCTTAATCACTGCTCTCTATGCTACTACAAATCAAAGCGTACCGCGAACCGCGCGCAGAGAGCGCCGCGCCGCGGCCGCACGCCCCACTCCCAGGGGCGCTTCGGCCGCAGTGCTGTGCCCTCAACGACGCAGTCGGCGCCTCACGTAAAACTTCGAAGAAAACAGCTTCGTCAAATTACTTAAAAAATTAAATTAAATTCACCTCACCAAATAGCGATCGGTGGTAGAATCAACTGTACGGCATTGGCCCACGAGAATATTCTGATAATTAAATGTGTGAACGTTTCGGGCCTGGAGGATGCGACGTGTCCCATGCGACCAGTGCTCGCCGGGTGCAGAGTCCTGCCCGCTCTCGCGTAGCGTACGTCTCTCGGATATTATTATTACACATCATGGAATGTGTCAAGTATATAAAGCCACATTTGGCTAATCCACGGAACAGTTAAGTACGATTCTTTGTACTAATACTAATAATAGGGGAAAAACGAATACGTGTCGCGCGCATCGAGAGTATTCGCTTGCGGCGATCGCTCGCTGTCCCCGCGCATAGTTGCCTCGCCTCGGAGCCAGCGACGTCGACGACGTATATTCGTTCTTCCGCTCCCACACACACACACACACTGCCCACTAACTAACTAGAAACACACAATACAATATGTTCGACAAACATTGATAACATATACGAGTTACGGGCAGAGTGTCCGTCACATTGTTCTTCAAATAATAATAGAGGCACATCGACATCGCTCAACAACATTTAATCAATTATACGTTGCTAAATACTGACGATACATTATTGATTGATTTACAGAGATTTTCGAAGACAAACTACAATAGACAAAGTCCATGTGCCGCGAACGGTGTCGCACCTCTCGGTAATTCTTATTTATGCCAATTGCGAGATTATTTAATAATATTTGGAAGTGGGTTTGATACATTGCAGCGAGATCGGCGCTTCAGAGCAGTCGCTCGGCCCCACAGACACTGCGCGGGCATGCCGACGTCTCTGTGAAACTCGAGCGCTGCTATAATAATTAGGCTTAGCGGTGCGGGCAAGTCCTGTTAACTTTTCAGATAGCCGGTTCGATGTCTGGGATCTTGCTGCCACCTAACTAACATAGACTAACTAACTTAAGTTGACAAGATCGAAACTAGACCACGAAACGTACGTTTCACAACTTCCATATATTATTATCACATTCATAAATATAAAACATCTAAGCTTCCCAATTTTGATATCATTCACTTAAATCTTAATCTCACAATATATCTCCCTTGGCACAATTATAACACAAATGCTACACTCGCATCAAAAGCGGCGTCACGTTTTCAAACTAGTCTAGGGGCGCGGAGGTACGCGTTTCAAACTCGTTTATTACTTTTATCGCCACGTTGGCGTCGGATGAGTGGGGAGGGGTGTCCGGCCGCCGCAGCCGCCAATTCGTAGATATATAGGCCTCTGTCGGTCGGTTCTGCGGTACGCGAGCGGGTATCATTGTGCCTTCATATCGCCAATGCAACGCTCAAGTCACTAATCACCGATCATTGCATTTACACGTTTAAATCAAATAAAAAGACGCAACTACCCAGCAAAATCACCGCGCGCACTTCCTCTGCCCCGAAAACGCGACGACACAAAAACCGTTATAAAGCTAACAAAATTACAAAGAAAACGATCAACAAATGTCACTTAAATTAATCGTACACAAGTCCTTAACGTCCAACAATTACCAGGAGCTATTAAACGCTCACTATACCCATAGAGTGGAACGTACGGCTGGAGCGCGGTCTTCGGCGAGCGGACTCGGGTGAGCCTTCAGCGTCCTCTCGCCGCAGGCCACGCCCGGAACAAGAGTCAAGGGGCCCGGTCGGCGATCGGGCGGGCGCGTACAGTCCGTGTAAGACAGTATTCAGCACAAGTCGCGAGTGATCCATTTCAACGAAAGCCTTCGTAAAGCGACATCGAACATTCTCAAATCGGTACAACCCACACACCGTAAAGAACTTCTGCGTAACACATTAATCTATTTATCTCAATAACAAAACAAAATACTCGTCTGTATAATTGCATTGTCTAAGTAACACTTGTATATAGAACGTAATAATATGGACAACTATTGCAATGTAACCATTGGACATACATATAAGATATATATAACGGTAAGAAAACAATCTAACAAGTATATATCTCATGGGTTAACTGTTATATGAATAATTATTGTATATGAAAAAATATGTATTAGCTCATTCATGTATAATATTATATTCGTCAACATGTATAATTGCTAATTGCGGAAAGATTAATATTTATTTATTACTAGTATAATAGATAATACATTGATCAACAACGAGCGAAACGACTCCTTGCTATTTACAAGCGCTCCCATCTTTATAATACCGTTATAATATATTTGCATGAATAATCTAAACAGACAATTATGTATAATATATAGACATTGAAAGGTAAAGGTGTGTCCCCACCTTGCGCGCCAGTCTGGCGCGACATCGGCGGGCGAGCGCGCTGCGGCGACGCGGTGGGGACATAGCTTTACGATATTAAAAAGTACAGTAGGGCACACGTATCATTTTTCAAGCAAGAGCAACAACACACTCTTACACAAAATTCTATACAATTTTATACTACACTTAATTATAAACAGTAAGGTATTAAATTTTTGTCATTAAGTTAAATGCATGTTAAGAGTGGCGTAAAATTTCAAAATGCGAAAAATATTAATATTATGAAGGAACATCAGTAAGGTCGCACATTTACATTTAAAATAAACCTGAGCTCTCCCTCGACACCACCGAATGACACCATCACTGCTGCAGTGCTTGTATATCATTCGGTGGCTTCGGGAAGAGGAAGAATACAAACAGGATACGCTAACCCTACTGCCACGGGGCGCGCGAAACACAAAGAGCGAAATGGGGCGGCGTGGCGCAGACGAAGACCGGTTTCGGCTCGGGGGGGAGGGGGTGAAGGGGTTGAGGGTGTGGGTGGTGGTACAGATAATAGCATCGCAGCGTGTCGTGTCGGTGGTGTCCTTGGTAGGTGATCGGCGGTGCGGGCTGGAGAGTGGCGGGTGGGGCGGGTGTCGCGGCGGCGGTGCTCTTACTGCTGCGGAGGCGGCGGCTGCGCGGCGCGGCGGTGCCGGCCCGGCGCGCTCGCCTGCGCCACCATCGCGCGGATGCGCCGTTGGGCAGACTGCACATAATACACGCGGTCGGTCAGTGGTAGAGTTCAAATCGCATAGCACAGTCGCCTGTCACAGCCAACTTATTATAACACGCGCTCAAAAACGATGTAACTTTTACACGTACCAATTAAAATATTTTTCCATGGACAATAGAATTAGTGTTATGAGGTGCATAATTAATACATCTAATAACGTATCACACTTCTATAAGGCTAATATTAAATCGTAACGACGTGTGTCCTTTATGTAATTTGTGTCATGTAAGTGTATTTGTATAATAACAGGAAACCTTAATTTAGCAATAAATACCATCAGAACAATGTCCGCAACGAATTTGTCAACTTCAGCCACATACATCTCTTTCTCTCTCACCAAGCAAGTGTAGTCCAAGTCCGCCGTAAAGTATAAATGAATCACTTTGCACAAATATCACATTTTAATACGAACAAAGAGATATACATTCGCCCAGTCATTTAATTAGAGAACTGACACTCACCTATTGCGCCGTGATCGTGTCGATCATAGTCAAACATTGCCAATCGTGGTCAATTAGTTGACAATGGTGTACAGTGGGCGACGCTCGCTCAGCCCGCGCCTGGCGGCTGCTACAAAACGTACAAATTATTATGCCACACTGAGTCGCCTGTTGTAACACTAAACACTTCGCAGCGCCAGCGGAACCTTCGTTAAGGCTAAATTGTACTTATCTTATGTCACTCCCATCTTCGATCTTCAGAAAATTTGGACTTGGTACTACTAGCACGTTAACGACAACATTCATTCAACTTTCAAACCATACAATCTTTTAGCGAACTGAAATAATAAACAACATCGCAAAGTGCATGTAATTGTATTCAATACAAATCCATTACATCACACGTCACGTCGATAGTAAATAGCCAAAGGGCCATACAAATAATATAGTATGAACGATGTACCTATATGCATGTGTGTCAATTATTGTCATCCAAACCAGAGTATTTGATATACTAGTTACATTTATACAGGGTGCCTAGGGACTGCTCCCGAAAACAAAGACCGGTGATAGTCTAAATGAAACGACAGTTTCATAAAAAATACATTACTAAAATAAAGAACCAGCAATGAGGCATTACAACAAAAACAGCTGGACTGATGAAAAACATGATGGAGCAAAATAACGCTAATAAAACGTTTTAAAATAAGATTTTTTTTTTCGCCAGAATCGAATTTTATTCTATCCCTTCATCAAAGGTGTTATTAGTACTATCACCCTATCTTCGTTTTCGGAAGCAGTCCCCAAACACCTGTATAAAACGCACACATGTTATTAAAAGTAACAATATACTAATATAATGATAGTCAAAATACCATAAAACATATTTCTATAGCTAAATGAAATAAATAAAATCGTAAAATTGAAATAACTTACAGCAATTAGTAACAATAAGAATATTTGACATACTAAAATGTATTAATTACGCTCATCTACATATACATAATACACTATTCCATAAAGGACTGTATTATTATTAATTCTTATTGAATAAAGAATACGATTTTGTTTGGTTATCGTCAATTACTAACGGCAGTGTAATACATATACTTACTCGTGTCCTCGTCCGTAAGCACTGTTTACATCGCGCGCAATCGCATAGCGGAAACACATATGTACATACCTGTACACTGTAGAAAGGTCCGACGATGTGCACAGTAGTCTCGTGGTCGTGGGCGGCGGCCGCATTGGGCGGCTGCGGCTGCTCGGGCAGCTTGATCAACGAACCGGTGACGCGCTGCAGTTCGCGCACGTTCTGGCCACCCTTGCCGATAATACGGCCCACCTGCGACGAGGCGACCACGATCTCCACGGTGAGCCGTACATCGTCAGAGCCAGACATGAAACCTTCCTCGCGCATTTTCTCGAAGATCAGATACTGAGCCTGCAATTCGCAAACTTTGTCATCAGTTGTTTTTCTGGATAACATTAAGCAATGGAGGAGTGGTTTTTGGAACTCTTGAACGTGTCTACAACAAACAACGTCGCTATTAAGGCTCTTGTTGTAAGTGCCATTAAAAAATTATTTTGGCAGATCTTACGTAATATATTGAAAATTTTTAATCATCACCCGGACACGGTCCTTAGAAAAAAGGTGATGGTGTGAGGAGAATAAAAAAACACTTGGAATTGAATTGAATTTGAAACAATACTGGCGTCAACCTGCCGATACTTAAAACGCAATAAATAGTAACAAATAAAATTAATTACATTGTTTTAAACACATTATATATAATAATAATAAACTAGAAGACAGACGGGTCCTACAGCTCACCTTCCACTGGGCTTCGGGGCTGCCCACGATTGTGACCTTCCTCTCCTGCTGCGCAGCGGCGGCGGCTCCTGCGCCCGCGTTGGCACCTTCGCCCTTGTCCTGTTCGAGCGGTGCGATCTTCACCGAAGCGTTGCTGAAGCGTATGATGTTGCGGATGTGCGATCCTTTTGTGCCGATAATAGCGCCAACCGCATTGTTCGGGATATACAGGTATGTAGTTTCCTGCTCGGTCAAATGTTAATATACAATAATAACATCTAGTATTATAGAGAATGAGCTTTATTCATCACTCGTCCATATAGCTCTCATCAAATTTTTCAGCACAACTTTATAGCACGCAAATGCATTTTATCTACATCTGCAGTTTATGAGTCACCAAATTCGCAGTAAGGCAGCTATAATGTGCGCCATACATAGTAACACGTACGATGAATCACCCCACATTCGATACGACTTCATAGTCTTCGAGAATTTTGCGGAAAAGCTTTCAGCATTTCATTACTTTGGTATAGAACTCTTTGTCTGTCCTTAGTTGTTGCAATACTTGTGAACTAAACAGTAATATTAAAGAGAAGCCATATGTCTAAGTGTGCCAAGTGAGAGAAAATACTCACAGCGACTATAAGAAGGGCATCAACTTACCTGTGAATCACCGGCACCCTGCTGTGCGCCGCCTTGGCCGCTGAGAGGTGCGTATATTGGTGGCGGGAAAGGTGGCGGAGCGCCGCAGTAACCGCGCGTAGACATCATCGCCATTGGGTGCAGACCTGGAAACATAATGCTTTGCGGCGCCAGCACCTGCAGACAAACACGAAAATTATATTTTGCTTGGCAATGAAAATCTGAGATTATGTGGTCACACAGGTCAAAATGTGCACTAGCACAACAGCGCCATGTTTCTAAATTTGAATGGTGATAAGTGAGGATGAAATTTTTCGTATATGGTTTGGAGGAGGATGATCTTTTGCTAGCCCAGAGTTCCATCGAAATAATAGTGTACACTACGTATAGCAATATTTCATCTCTAAGCCTATATCATTACAGCTACAGTTACAATATCCACCTGAAGCAAAACTTTTAACTCGAGTCCAGTAAGCAGTAGCCATTTCTACGAAATGTTAACATGAATACGTGCTGTGTTACTAACGCACAAAATTTAATACATGTTATATTATGACATACAAATATAATAATACTGGAAATAATCGAGGCCTATTACGCGAAGTTTAAATGCCATTTACATCTTAGTAAATGGCACTTAAGAAATATAATCACCAAGAACAATAGTATTTCGCAAATTACCTGCAAATCATTTTCATAACTCTGTCGGAGCTTAGCAGATATTTGTGACTCGGCTTTAGCCATGTTCTCAATGGATCCCTTGACGGTGATGATGCGTTCCAAGTTGAAACTGTTAATGTCGTTTATAGAGGACACCGTAATCTTCGTTTCAGTCTCTTGCATGATGCGTTTTATTGTGTTACCGCCTTTGCCGATAATACGACCGATCAGATTGTTATGCGCCAAGATCTTCAGGCAGACCTCTCTGGAAATGCCGGCCAACTTTATTAATACTTTATTTTTTTCTTTATTGTCAAGTGGCGTAGAAATAATTTCAAAATTCAATTTATTGCACTAATTACACAAACGAGGGCTTACTCAGTGTTCGCGTCTTTATTAAAGTGTGTTATAAAAGGGACAAAACCTTTGAGAATCAACCACCAACCCTGATGAAAGTATTGGTATTCAAGCGGAAATAATTCAATGACATATCAGTGTATTAACACAGCTTGGCAATACCAAAGAAATATTCAATAGATCCAAGATATAAATAAGCATAATAAAGCCTACAGATATATAGCAAAATCGTAATAGAACTTGCCAACTGCTAAAATATTGTGCCAGAAATAATTTCGTACATATATTAAATAATTAATTGCACAATATAAAAATGATGCTATTATTAAAAAATTAAGAATGAGAGAATTTAATAAATGACTAATTTATTTTTTATAAAAAAAATATCTAATAATGTATTTATTAATATTATATTATTTCTACTCCACTTATGTCTCAGGGCACGGACCCCGAACACAAATTAAACAACACACCGGCAGTCGCCTCAAAATAATAATTGGGTCAGCGAAACGCCACAGCGCTCGTTTGTGGAAAACAAGTAATCAATACTTTATATAAAGAAAATTGAGCCAAATTTTATTTCCTTTCTATATACAGATCTTACCTTTCTCTGTATTTATTCATTATTAATTAAGGAACATTAATTTTTGATTTCGATTAACAGTCAGATATATGAGGTAAAGCTCCATAAACAAGTAACCAATAATTGGATTCAATTTTCATTTCTATTTCAAATTCATTGTCAATTTAACTCGACTCCATGGTACGTTAAATCGCATCAGTTCAACCGCGACTAGCTAATGGAATAAAATTAATATGAGTTCCGTACATACCCTTTGTTGGTATTATTTGCTTCCTGTTGCATTACTTCGAGTATGCGCTTACAGGCATTGGTGCAGTTCTCCGGGTTCCCGTAGATGGTGATAGCCTTCTCGGATGAGCCCACGTTGTCCTTGCGGTGAACGTCGACTCTGGCGCGGCTCTGCTGCGTGATGAGCCTGATAGTGCTGCCCTGACGGCCGATAATAGCGCCCACCATGTCGCTCTGCACCAGCAGACGCAGAGGGAAGTCGGTAGGCCTAGAGCCAGTGCCTGGTACGCCACCACCTCGGCCGCCACCGGGTCGCCCACGCCGCCCGCCCCGTGCCGGGCCCTCAGCTGGTTCCACTTTCATCCTACTGCCCTCCAGTTCAAACCCGTTGAGAAGGTTTATGGCCCTGTAAATAGGCCTCCATGTTTCCCGCTCATCTCAATTGGATTAACTTATGTTCACGCTAAGCCATTGGCGGGACGCATATGAATGATTATATCATCCTTCCCGAGGCTTGAGTCCCTCAAATACGCATACTCTCTTCGAATATGCCATTAATGGTTTAGTACAATCATAATCCCTTAAATGCAAGTAGGACACAATAATCTACTAATAATGTCAGTTTTATTGTGATATTCAATGTTTCGATAAACCTTAATAGCGTTAATGAATCGAACCTCATTTCATTCCAGTACTTTCCTACCAAAAAATCAAATTATGTTCATATTTTTTTAAACGAATTAAGGTAAAAATTCTATTTTATTATTTCAGTAACATTCTACAAATATATCATGATAAAAAGTAATAAATTTACGCCAATTCTAGATTGATGAGTAAATATTCAAAATAATAAAAAAAAAATCATATGAATTCATGCTTTATAATGATATCTGTTGAACATTGAAGACTGGCGTTTACCACAAAACAGTGCAAGTTATACAGCCAATCCTTGTTTTACTTACAACATGCAAGACATCAAGTTCTTAGCCTATTTTATGCAATAAATATTTTAAACCTTTTAAATAGCTATTTATAAATAATCAATATTTTCAAAAATATAATAATGCAGACTCATTGACACTATAATTATATCCACATAGTCAATAACATTAGTGCTGTGCTACAAGGATGTTTTGTAAGGTATACATACGTATATAATAATTTCCTTCGGAAAGACCCTTGTAGCATTACAAAACAATTATAACATATAACTAGCGACTAAATTGCAACCACTTCAGACAGGTGCGTGCACAGGTATCATACAAAAATAAATTTAGTAGTAGGTAAAAACGTATTTATCAAACCAAGACCCACTTGAGGAATTCTGTGTTAGCGAAGCAGTTTTACGTGAATAATTACGTTCCCACGAGTCCGACAGCGTACATACGAGACCGAGGGATCAAACATGAGGGGGGATACATCAACAGTGCGTGTGCAGTCCCATCTACTGCCAAGCCCCACTGTTACGGATGTGTACGGTCTAATGTTAAACTTTTTTAAAATTACTCTACTCACTGAAAAAGCTCCATTTACACGGAGTTTCTCGCCTCGAAGATAGTGCAACGTATCGTTTAACAAAATGTACAAAATCGTATATGAAAGAGCTACTATCGCCTAGTTTTTAACCCGTTCGTTATCCGGTTAAATGTAGATATGTTTTCGCATCGAAACGTACCATAACTCTCTCCGTGTAAACAGTGCAACTCAGTAATCCACAAATGAGTCAGATAATGAAAAATCCGCCACCATTAACCCCATGCAAGAAGAACACAAACATTTCAGTATAAGAGAGCAAAGCACAAAGGGGTAGGTATCATGCAATGTTTCAAAAGCCGGTTACTCACTGCTGCGCCTGCTCTGGGGTTTCGAATGTGATGTATACCGCTTGGGTGTTCGCATCGCGCGCGTTGGCCTTATCGCAATGCTGCACGTTGCCGTACTGGAGCAACAGTGGCTCGATGTTGTCGAAGCGAACATGCAGCGGCAGCCCGCTGATGAGCACTTTAGACGAACGGCTGCGACAAGCGATAACCACCCGTTCAACAATTTGACCGACAACGACCAACACCGGGCCGACATAAGTGTACTTCAAATGTCAAATAACTTAAAGTAAAAAAAATGATTAGGTTAAAATAAAGTTACAAAATATACTAATATAACAGAAAGAAAACAGTTTTTAATAGGCAACTCGGATATGGTAACTTTATACACACCTTTGAATGGAATTTTATATATGTATATACATAAACAACAAATTAAAACAATGAGATATGAAAGAACGAGACAAACTTAATAATAATAGAAAGAAAAATAGTGAATGACCCTACAACAAAATGGGGTCCACGACCTCGGCAACAATACCGCGCCCGTGCAGGCGCCAGCACTCATTGTGTACTTCGAGTCAATTTTATTCTAGTGTAACAAGATTGTGCTGCAAAAGCGCAATGATCGCGCATATCGCGTATGCACATCGAAGCGGGGCGTCGGGGCGGGGGAGCCAGCGCAAGCGAGCGATATGAGACCCTAATCACAAAATGGCGGAGCCGGAGATGACATCAGCTAGCTCACTATGGCTACGTACGGCCCGCAACCGCCGCCCGCCACCCTCCACCCGCGCGCCATTCACAAGCCGCTCGTAGTGTGCCGCTTGCATTTACGCTCCCGTCAGGTGACAAGCGAGTGACCCCACGTAGTTCGTTTACCTACATTCTCTTACTATGTCTACGATCACAACTCCACAACGGCTTATCCTCATGATTCTCTCATACATTTAATTTCTACATAAGGTTTTTTATAAAACAGATATATAAGTATAAAATACAAAAATAATTATCATTATCCTTATCATTATTATTATCTAGTCACACAGCCGCGTACTTTGGTTAATTTATTATCACGCGTTGAACGCCGCACCTTTTACTGTGTACCGCCGATAACATTCCGTCCACTTGTCCGATTAACTCAATAGGTTATTTTTAAGAGGTTTCTTACATACACGTAAATATAATGTCTATTAATTTTTCATAGGTTCTAAATAATTTCTAAATCGATACAAACAAAATAAAAATATCGACAAATTCTCTGCTCTACCCAAAAAAATACGTCACATTTTCGTGAGGAGAGATACGCGATGAAGTTATTGAAGTTTAGACAACGACCTTGACCCGTAAAGTGTAAATTTTCATACATTGAGAAACATGTCTAAAAACGACTAGAAAAACATAGACGGTGAACATATGTGCAACATAGGACAAATCCGCCCATTTAACGCAGAGCGCTAGAAACGCGACTGGCTTTTGCGTAGAGGGGCGGAGCACTAACAACCCTAACTATAATACACTATTTTGCCATAGGTTATAAAATGAGTACTGGGAAGTTAGCAATCAATGCCGACTACGGCGCAAACACAGACTATTTCATTTACCTGAACAAACTTTGTCACAAATCAAACAGGCTATGTTGTTAGTTAAAGTGGAGCACCGTACGATTTTCCCTCGGAATCTAGGCCCTCTCAATCTCATTCTCAATTTTTTAATTACATATTAGAAAAAACAAATTTTTAGTTATTTTGTATTAGTTAATAGTTAGATTTTAAAAATGCAAACCTTGGCAAAAATACCTTTGGGCCTCAAAACACTGCAATTATAAAGGTGAGGTGTGGGAGAATTATTGAAGGGAAAACAGCAGCTGCTGATGCAATCCCTAACAGATTAGTCTATGTACACGTAGAAACTAGCTAGGCAAGGTTATTTTTGAGCGGAGTTTTTCGAACAAGTGGGTTAAAACCGATCCTAACAATCAAAAAGAACAAAGGGGCCTTAAGACAATATGTACAAAATGTTACGCGTCATCATAGTAAGCAAAATAGTCGGCAGAGAGTCGAGTGGCGTAGGTCATAAAGATACATCGTGGCTTCAAAACATTAGAGAGTGGTAATAGCTACTGCCGCCGAGCAGTTTTGTCTGACAAAGGACAGGCATAACTTCCAAAATACTAACACAGCCAACTTCCGTTAGTTGTAGAGGCAACATAGAATACTTATTTAAAAAAGAAAATACATCATCAGCTTTGATTTCCACCAAAGAAAAAACTTCGAACGGCTATTTTAACCAACATTTATTGGAAAACTAGGTAATAAGTAAACTACCCAAAGTAAAAGCCATTCTTTGTTTATTTTATAACGATAATACTATTATTTATGTTTGTTATTTCATATTGCTTCGTCCTCTGTAATAAAAAGTTGTAAAATAAATGTTTTTATCGTTATAGATAAACATCCCTTAACACTAATATTTTCATCATGTTGGATGTGTACACAAAAAGAAAAGGCTGTTTTTCTTGAAAAGCTTTGCAGGCATTTTTTTCAGATCGATTAGCGAAAATAAAAATTATCGTGTCTGAAAGGGTTAACTTTTCCACATTCCTCTCGTCTTCGTTCGTTTCAGGTTAATTCCATGTAGACTTGAATTATTTTAAGATTTTTGGTAATTTCTGTCCTATAAAAGTGGTCCGCTAGATAGTACCAGGTAACAACTACGTAAATAAACAAAACCAAATAAGGTGCTGTACGGCAGCGAATGAGCAGAGCTGTCAAGACCAGTTCTCAAAACTTTTTGGCTTTAGACTGGAAAGTTACAATTACTGCGCGCAGACCGGCCAACCGGTTCCGATACAAAATTACCACAAAGTAAACAATTTTTTTTTAAATCAATGTGGCTAAAGCAAGACTCACGGCGTCATTCCAAGTTCAAGCGAGATCAGCGAGGAGCCGCAAGTATACGAACCGATTCGAGTCAGTTATTCCTACTTCAAAACTCAAAAACATAAGGCCAAATGCGCTACAATTTTGACTGACATAGGTGAGGAGAGTAAGTATGAAAGCTTCAAGTGTGACTTTCTATTTAAAACGGAAATAACAATGTACTAAATGAGATTTGCCAAATCTACGACGGCAAAAGGTGTCACAGGACTGAACGTAAAATTCAAAAGGAAAGTTTTTATGATTTGAAAGAGCCGACACCAACTCACGAAGTGGATTTTTCATTCAATACATTAAGTTTATTTTACGAGAAGAAAAGCATAAACAAGAGCTACAGCTGCTGCAAAAGCAGAAATAGGCATGACGACACTAACAAAAAATCAAAGATTTAATGATTTCAGGATAAAATAGTTATAAAAACGATTTGAAATATTGATATATTTTTATTTAAAAAATTGAGAACATTAAGATTTTTAATAAATTAAAAGATCAAAATACTACAATCGGCCATTTTTGACTGAAATACCGATTATATGGAATGACGTCAATTCTCATTAAACGTCACTGTCAACCGTCGATGTCAGTACAAGTATGTGTTTTGTGAAATAGTGTCGAAGAAATTTAGTGATTTACTTCGAACAATGAAAACAGGCTTTATTATTATTTATTATGTTGGGTGAATTTCACACGAAACACACTTCACTGCACTGTTTGTTTACTTA
>JAOSYY010000008.1:4660212-4680946 GCA_025727935.1 Hebomoia glaucippe | reverse complement strand
GCTGTGTTAAAAGCACATTAAAGTTTAATTTAACAAAAACCTTAGCCACAGCGACGCGTGGCCAGGTCATCTAGTTACACGAGTATATGGGGTATTTCATCGACAACCAAAAAAAAGTAAGATCGTGAATTTTGTTTATGTTCTGGTCAGTTATATTTCTAGTAAACCTGGGTATGTACACCCAATTTTTTTTTTCCTATGAAGCTTTATTGCTGAGTTTTAAGCTTTTTTAAGGGAATAGTTAATATAAAATTGCGCGCTTTGTTTTACCTACTCTCCCCATTGTACAGTTGTCTATTTCTATTGACCTTGACACGATATGAAACGATTCCAAATTAGACAGAGATAGGTACACCAGCAGTATTGAACTTGGCCGATAAACTCGCTCATGTCTGAGCTATTCACAGATGAACTGCATCCATACTAGACCACCTCTTCCTATCACTAACAATATTCCATCAAATGTCAATAAGCCTAATTACGTTATATAATTTCTTTTTTCTATATCATTAAGTAAAATTGCCTTTTTGGAAGGTGAACCTGCTGAACACAAATTACGCACGTACGACGAAAACACTTCAAATCATAATCATTTATTTGTATTTTCAAGATGATGGCAAAAATAATAATTTACACAAAATACTATTTTAGTGTAAAATAAAAATTAATATATATTCTGGAAGATAATAGCGAAATTTCTCTTCCTCTAATGAATATTGAAATCTTCCTTGACAAAACAAAACAACACGTGTTGTGTTAAAAGATGAGTGCCATTTATTTATCAGAAATTCCAATATTTTAGGTGTATTGTGGCAAGCAAATTCAGGAAACTACTCAAATCATTAGACGCGATTTTTTTTACTTTGGTTACTTTATTTTACTCTTGACATTGTTTTTAAATACCTCTGTTACTAATCAAAAAGTTGCCACACGTGTTTATAGAAAACAGATTCTTAGCTCCAACAAAGTTCTAAAAGAGTTACGAATTGACAAATTGATATGCAAAAATGCATAATATAAGACTACGCTAGTACAATAAATGAATAAGCACTTTCTAGTCAAACGTACTCTATGAACTATGTTATGTTGAAGCTGGAAAATGGAAAGTATATTTTATGAGAGTACTCTCTACAACAAGCTGGGCGAGAAAAACGAAACGGTAGCCAATTTAAAGTAATACTTCTCTATAAACGCCAATATACCATTATACAAACTCTTGTCTTTAGGTGTATAAAACCTTATGTAGAAAATTCTAAATTTAAGCAAAACGTCGAAGTTATTTTCAATTGTGGACAATTTTGCTGGTGATATTTGTGATAAGGCAATGACTGACGAAAATTGCCAGTAACCTAAAATTTGTACGATTTGAAATCTTATTACCTATTGTAGATGAATCGGCAAATGAAACGTTAAGGTCTAATGATAACACAGTGGAAAGAGCTACTAAAAACCAACCATAACATGGTGCAGTAACAGAATACATTTGTCTGCCTATTTTGTAATTTTTTTTGATTGATATATAAATACAAACTCGAATACAATCACCATTCCTTTTGGAGTAAAGTTGTCTTGTCTCAAGCGAAATCTCCAGTAACTACTTCGTAACATCGCACAAAGAGTAATATACATTATTTGTTTTCTTGAATCTTTGTACACTTTTTTTTGGCCCGACAATAACCTTCAACGTGCCGGCAAAGACAAAAAGCCTATTCAATCACACGAACCTACTTTCGACGAACAAAGAAAGGATTAAGAGTAACAAAACCTCCCCTTGAATACTGAGAAAAATAACTAGTGCGAGGGGAAAGAATTTAGGACACAAGCAACCAAACAAGTAACTGCATATTATTACATAACTGCATTCCGAAACGCTTTTAATAAACTTTATTCGGCTCTAAGGGAGCGTAGGAATAAAAATCGTCAACAGCGCAGCACTGCAATTAGGATTATAATCAATTAAATTATTACGTAAATTGGCTTCAACCCTACACTAGTTATACAAGTCAAAATGAAGCCCGTTGAAGTCTGATAAAGACTGCAAATCTTAAGTTTAATTTTTCAAGACAATTTCATCTCAGAACAGAAATATGGATCTTCTTTGCATTGTTTATGTGACTTCAACCCTACACTAGTAATACTAGTCAAAACGAGGCCCATATGGACTTGGAAATGTCAAATGAGGCGTACCGCAGGTATATAGGTATGACTTTTACTATTAGTTTATATTAATTAACTTCGTAAACTTGATCTAGAAAATGCAAGTAGATCTTTTAAAGCGGTAATTTTCTATGCCTCTACTTAGAAAGACCTTGTCACGTTAGTTGAAATACATAGCTGTGCGTCGAATTAACATGGCTGCAAAATTACTAGCCGACCCTTATTGATACCAAAAACAAATAACTGGACCTCCACACAAACAAAAAGCTCCAAAACAATTATCCTACGAGTAGTGTTAGGAACCACTATTCTAGTCCATTGTCGACCATATTACCATGCAACTGCCCAAAAATATAAGTAGTAATGCCTCACGCGACTCCTCAGAGCGAGTGGGGGCGTGGGCAAACAACCTTTTCGTTCTGTGAGGACCTCTCAGGTGGTGGTGCAGTGACATGCACTCTGTAACTAGAGGGTGATATTGCGCTTGGGTTTGGTTTGTTTCCTTGGTGATGGGCCTAGGAGCAAGCTTCGACTCGGCTTCGAATCTTCGCTAACTGAGCGAGCTCGCGGTCAAACCGCACCAGGTGGAACCCGTTGGGGAAGCCCGGCGTGGGACCAGCGGACGAAGCTCGCTCGCATCATCCCCGGTGAGGGCTTCCTTCTAACGCAGCATGTCGTTTCTGATCTTAGGGTACTTCCGATGTCGGGTCAGGATCGGGACCGCTGTCTACGGATATTATAATCACGGCGGACCGCGCGGGCGTGGGCTGCACGAGCGATGCCGTAAGCAAGCTGCTTCATAGTCGATTCTCGTCCAGTGTATATTCGCAGACATCAATGCGCGAAAATAGAGAAGGTTATTAGCCTTAAATATCATCATCATATATGTCCTTGTGGCATAAACAAATAGAAGCACTCCAGGGTAGAAATGATGTAAAGGCAAAATTAAAAAAAAAATGAGGTTATCAGTTATTTCACACCACATTATTTTAAACTAAATTTAATAAATGTAATTTTTACGAAATTATCAAATATGAACCATTAGATAGTAGTTGTAATTTCAACATTATATGGAATTGTTTAGTGTTAATTATAAAAGTGGTCTAAACAAAAATTTAAATAAATTATATAAACAACTTGAAAATGGCACGTGACCTTCTTTGACCGTGATTTTGGGTTGATAGAGATGAAAATAAAAAAAGCAAATTACTTATACAACCCTGAGCATTATTATGAATTGATAGAAAAGTGCAGAAGAAGAAATACATTTTCGATAAAACGAATGTTGCAGCCGGATTTTATTTCAACGAAATCAATAGAAAAATCAATAACAAGAAGAGTAAATAAAACCGTTTAAAAAATAACGCGGGTGAATCTGTCTCTTGGCAAATTCAATGGATGAGATTCTTGAAAAAATAACCTTATAAAATGTTCTATAAAACATCTTTACATGAATCTAAACTTCACGTTTTGGATCTTTCACATAGAACAGGAAGACCAAAAATATACGGAAATATTAAATTACTTCCATTATACACCACCATTAGACCAGTATCGGAAGAAAAACAAAGATATTATGAGTTTACTACCGTACATTCCTCCAGTTTTTCAGGAACATTTTAAGAATCTTAAATACTCGAAATAATGATAAAAATGGATTACTGTTTAAAAATAATTAATAAATGTAATAAATGTTCACGAATTATTTCAATCAAATTATTGTTTCGAATAAAAGTTCTTTATTGCTTTAAGTCATTTATAGGACATTCAGTTAATTTTGAAAATGGTCTAAGTCATTTCAATCTTTAAAAATAATATTATCGTATAAAATTCACACAAAATTTCATATTCATAGTAAATTTACATTAAGACTAATAAAATTATAAATTAAAATGTCGCATAGTGTAAAAATATTTTTTAATTTATTCAAATTCAATTCATTAAATATCTCGAAACAAGAAATATATGACTTAGACCACTTTCATAATTATGGGTACAAATGATTCTGATAAAAGCCAATAAAGCACTGGCACCCAACCGCAACACGGAATCCTACTGAGGGTGCAGAGAAACAATCAAAAATTTTAATCATGTGAATTCGGTGTAGAACATTGTAAATATTAACTGTTAAATACAGAAAGATATACAATTAACTTAAATCCGCTAGTATTAAAATATAGAAAACCCGAGTGGTAGAACACAAAATGACACCTTTATGTTAGTAACTAAATTGAGAATATATAATAAATTTAAAGCGCACTTTAGAAAGTACTACAACATCATTCAATATATGATTATCATTAAACAAAATTATATCGTTTCGAATTCAATGTCATAAAATATTTCACGAGGTGCCGATGCAAGAATTCGGGCCGGATGTCTTAAAGAATGAACGCCCGTCTCGCTCTAACTCTATGCGTGAGAAAAAGACACCCTTCGCTTTCGGGTCGACTATAGATAGGGCCATCACCCGTACAACAAATTCTTCAACATATATTACCAATATCCTTATAATTGAAGCATTTAATTAAATTTAGTAATTAAGGCAGTTATGGCAACCGAACAATATTTCTAACATATTACACGAAACGAACATGATCCACAAAATCTAAATCGATGTTTAAGATTCAACTTCGTTACAACTTCCTGACAACCCTAGCCGAGTCGCGACGGAAGCGCCATGCGTCGACCAACCTAGGTACCTAACCTATTCAAAAGAGAGCCACCAAGCAAAGCTGAATTCCGTGCTGTAATTACAATATTTATGTACGAAGTTTATCTATGGATAGTACGAAAATATAATTGTATTACTCTACTAACATTATTGGTAATATTTATTGGACATGTGGTTTAATACAGGTTATGGTATCATTCAATGTAATCATAGAACACAATTACCTACACGTAAGATTTATCAATCGACCATTTTAGATAAAGAATCTTCATATTTGTTTGGTACTTTTCCCCCAAGCTAATGCCGACTGTGAGCCATTATTGAGCAAACATTCAGTGACGTAAATCAATCTTTATAAGGATGAAACTGATATTGAATTGAATAAACCTAGGAGGGCTGAAATTCCGATAATAATACTCAATTGTATTATAATTTGTAGTATAGTTAAAATTTTCTATTTAGGATTTAGGTATAAATCAAACTTCGGCCACCAGTTACAATAACGGCGCTTGATCTCTACTACGCAGTAAATTAAGATTCAAATTGTGAGTGGGTAACCCACCTGTCTTGCTGATCTTCTTGTTCATACATTTGATCGTGCTCATCTTGGGAGAGACTGAGCTCGCCAAACTGTTGCTCCACGGAATTGGACATTTCACTTGATTACACAAATACAACTGGATCCAGAGTTCACGGAACTTGTATTACCGAAACACGCGGGGCAAAATTAAGCACTCTGAATTTCGAGGGCGACCGATATTGAAACTGAAGAGTCGGAAAGGCTTGCTGAATGTTGGATGGACGTAAGTAGACCGGTGCGCACACGTGCTCGTTTACGGTGTCGTGGTTTATTTTTGTATTACATAATAATGGGAAAGCGGGCAACGTGTGCGCCGTGTGTACGCTTTACAAGCTATCAAGAGACCTCTACCCGACTGACTGACGTGCGTGACTGAACCAACCGAACACTGCGTCGACCCAACGACTCCACTCTCCTTTCATCAATTTCGTGTAGATTTTGTTTGAGAATGCGCGCGCTGGGCGTGTCTAACGCGGGGCGAGGGGGAAGAGTGATCGACGCGTCTTAGTGAGGAAACTTGTCGACGCTTTATTATCGAGTAAAAAACATCGACACTTGTAATACGAAATAAGAACTACATTTCGTGCAGCCTAAAATATAATGTAGTATAAAAACAATGCAATAAATAAACAAAAATATTTTTGTTAATAACTAATTGATACAGCGCAAATACTATTTTACACTAATGAGCCTAAGTCGTCGACTCAGTTTTGAAAGCTATACACGAGATTCAGAAGAAAATATAGTAATGAATATCCATGTTTTTTGGTTATATAAAACAATAAGTAATTAACAAATGTTATTAAAAATATTTGAGACAGCTATAGAGGTACTAGTTACTAATATGAAGTAACCACTTTTGGCGTAAGTAAAATACTGGTTTTACAAGTTACAGATTTAATTATAAATCAAGTATATATCACAACAGCAATATTTTGAATAACAGGCTTTCGTTAGCGAATTGAACATATGCTTAGCAAACGGTGCCAATCACTATGATTAGTATATGTTATAGTATATATGATTTTATTAATCAGTAACTTATTACAAACTATGGCACTTATTTAAGGTATCTTGGACTTGAAGAATAGGTGAGTTATAAATTTTTATTACGTATCACAGAAAGTGGAAATAAAAACTAATTAAATAATATATAATAGAACCGAAATTAACTTCCCTGGGAGTTTTCATAAATATTTAACAATTGTTTTAATGGACATATAAAGTTAACATTTATCGTGTCTCAATTATAAAATTTTACTAATTAGTTTACTCAACATTTTTTCCTCTTATTTGAAACGTATTACACGTATTGTAGCATCACTAGTGAATATCACTTGTTAGGTAACTAAGAATAGTGGGGAGTACTATTCGTATCTTTTGTAGCGAATACAAATAATTAGGTTTTTATATATAAGCTCAGTTCGGCTCTTTAGTAAAAGAGCTCCGAGTGGTAAATAAAAAGGACTCAAAATTAATTTGGGCTACAAAATTATCAATGGCCTACATAGTTTCGTGATGTATAATATCATTATTGAATCCGTACACCGGCGCCCCGCGCCCATGTCTTTTCCACGGTGATCGTCCGGGGCCCGTGGAGGGCGGTCGCCCGACGCCGCCTACTTCGTCCGGTACAGGCGTCACCCACTTTGTGTCCCGCTTCGTATTCCTAAGCAAAAGCGGCCCGGACATACTCATCTCTGCTCAAAGCTTTTCCAAAGGTCTTAATTCCTACACGCTTTATTTAACTTTTAACTATCCTGCGCAAATGACTATTCAATATGGAATCGACAAGGTTAGAAGTAGTTTGGCGAGTGGTCGGAAAGTTTGGAAAGGTCGGAAAAGGTCGCGCAAGTTTGATCGGATTGGAGCGAGGAACCGCTCGCACCGAGCGAAAGCTGGCGAGTGAAGTAAGCGCAAGCGAGGAGCCGCGGGCGCCGCGCCACAATCGTGCAGCGCCCGCACTAGGTCACCGCGTGATTCATCGCTCTCGCGCGACTTCCACACACTACTATACACTACCCACTACACACTCCACGCTCCACACCACTACCACCGCATCAAAAGCAGTCTTCAGAGACGTCGTACATTCTACGGTTTTTTTTTTCGACATATATCCATTAATTAAGACTTGTCTTTTGTTATTACCAAATACTAAAAAAATTATCAGACGTACAGAAGGTTTTAGTGCAGACGACGATTATTCTGTAAGTAAAATTCTTAATAGAAGAATAATGAAATGTATAGTACAATACATATATAGGGAAGTTTTTTAAACGCATGTAAAACATTTCTAACTGCTACACACTAAGGTTAACGTGATGATAAATACTCCCAAGAGACTACGAGAATTATACAATACTGGCTTTTGCCGTCGGCTTCGCTGGCGTTCATGTCGGTTTTGGTTATCACTTCTAGTCGTTTATCATAATATTTTTAGGTAACTACAAATTAACAGAAAAGCGGTTTCTACTGTTTTATTACATGTACAGTTTGCGTTACCGAGATATTATTTGTGTACGAACCATTGTATTTGAACCGGGCGAATTTTTGTATATACCTCTTTGGAACATTTCTCACCTTCTGGTACTCGAAAGTTTATTAGATGTAAGAATAACATACATACGGATAGAAATTACAAACTGTTATTAACACGTTGGATCAGGCGGGAATAAGCCAAGCAACAAATCGGTTACCGTCGAAAGGGTTCTTATCCACTAGACGCATAGATCCTTTAGAAAACTATAACTACATATATATTTAATAATCTTCATCTGCTAAAAGTACAGTATTTTAGTAACACGAATTTGATAAATTGTGCTTTTAGTGCCAAGTAAAGATGGAAGATACATAAACACAAATTTTTGTTATATGACATTAAGGCAATATAAAAAGCCGACATTTGGTATACTGGTAAATTATTAATTTTAATTCTGTTATTGACCATTTCTTAAATTTTAAGTGTCCATTATCTTCACGCTGCTAGTGTTTAAAGACAAAACGAATCAATTTTCATTTTACATTTTGAATGGGAATCGCTTTTTGGGAATCCTATTAATACATAACAGATATATTAAAACGTATAATTATGAAAACGCGGCATGTCTTTTAATTAGAAAAATGTTAAAAAATAAAAAGAAATCGCCGCGGACGAAAATATTTTAAAATATCTTATTTATCCATTAATTCCTCCAAATTAACGCCACAGAAATATGTCTACCGTGTAAATGACTAGGCGAAATTTTATGAGAATTTTTTAGACACCAACGTGCATGGCAGAAAAAAATATGAAGCGATTCGGACCGCCGGCGCCGTGCATTACGAACGTGGCGTGTAAGCAAGCGACCTTGAAACGCCTCAGCCGCGCAGGGAGACGTTAGGATTAGGCCACAGCCGAGCGGCCCCGCACAAAAGTATTCAACCCTAAAGTGAGCCACTTCTTACCTACTCATTTACCTTTCATGTTTTGTTAGTGCCGAGTTCTAGGTTCTAATCGTTTAATCAAAACTTTGAATATTTGCAAGTAACAGGGTGGGGCGAGCGTTTTTACACGGACAATGATAACTCCACACCGTTTCACAGTGCCTTATATATGATGAATTTAATGTTAATCCTTATTTCCTTTGTATATTGCGTTTAATAATATTATTGAATACTTCTTTACAGAAAGGGGCCGTATCAAAATTATCCTTAAGCCGCGCGAATACCGGTTGTCGAATTCAAATGGATCAATCAGTCTCTTTATAAATTAAAGACGCTTCAGTTACCGAACGGAAACTTGTCGTTCCTAAAGTACACAATCATAATGGCACATCCATCTGTGTATAGTACGAGAGCTGCGACGCATTTTGGGTGAGATATTGAGTTATGGAATGGCTGCTAAAAGCCTAATTTCGTTAAAACTGAATAATATAATCCTATTCGGGCCACTTGGCGCGCCATTTTAATTTTCAACTCGACTTACGGCTTTAAAATCCCAGTTATTGTAAGTAACCGGTGAATTACTAGTTTTAATCAAAAACTGTTACCCTAACAAAATTTAGAATTACCTTAGTTCTTCATTTCATTCAGAAAAATAATTCCGAGCCGACTAGTAACCATTTACCCCGATTGAGTGTACACATTATTCGATTCTTGCACTCCCTAGATATTATTAAATAAAGTTTAATCTGTAAAAATGCTTCCCGAATTGCCTCAAAACATTTTTTGCATCAAAATTCCTGCTCTAGCCCGCTTACCCGCTAGCCAGTTATGGTACTCAGTGTAACGAAACCGTGTTGAGTAACCTTCCCTAATGTCCCAAACATCTTATCCAAAGTGCACGCCAGCTCTCTGGTTAACAGCAAGCGGAAGGGTCGGGGCCCAAAACCAGGTTAGTTTAAAATAACAATAAAAATAATCGGTGTGCGGTGGGCAAACAAGCGTGAAGCTCTCGCGATTCCCGCGCACAAATCGCCCATACGAATATTCTAATGACGCTCTTACGCGGGGCTTGTAATAATAGTCGGGCTCCGCGCCGTTACGTTCGTTACGGCCCTTTTACAATCATTTGAATCAAATCGTAGTTGCTCCTCTATTCACGGCGGCTCAATCGGACCGGCCCAGGACAATGCGTCGAAACGGTGGCGATATCAAGAGCAATCCCGTTCCAACGACACGTGCTAACATATGCAACAAGCAATACCATTAAACACATCCTAAAGAGACCTGAATTAATGTATTTCTTTATGAAAAGACACGTTACAAAGTAATAATAATAATTGTAGAATTTACATAAGCCATTTGGGAACATTTTTATTCCAGTCTTTTATATCCTTGCTGTTGAGTTGTGAGGTTGAAAATACATTGGCTTTGGTTTGTGCAGACGAGTTTCGCAATATATATAACAAGCTCGTTTATTTACAAACTGTCATACATTATAAGTAGACATAGTGATGTAACGAATAGAAACATCAAATGACGTAACTTAACACGACGATCAAAATCCAATAGAAAATGCGGAAAATCTTGCACTTTGACACACATATAAGCAATCGCCAACGCTACCGTTATTTTTTACTTTGAACCCTATTCGCATTAGCTTTTCATATTCGTAAAATCCACTACGTCAACCTTGACCATAAACAACAATCATACAACCATCACAACCATATACAGATAAATTTTAGATAACCAAAGACAATGATAAATCTTTTCGATTCGATATACCCATAAAACTTAAGGCTTAGACCAAGTATAATTTGTCGGCATTTGACTGTTGTTTACGTTACACGACACCGAAAACAAACACTAGTGCCATTAGTTATTGTACTAGAAAATAATTCTCTACATAAACAATTGGGTATTAGGCATATTCCATAGCTTCGGCAGAAAGTATTTTTCAAACAGTGCTCGCTAACAGCATAAGATAATTAAAACTTACATAGTTTTTTCGGTCGCACAGTTGGTTACGATCTTACAAAAAATCTCGAGATTGTTGCTGTTTGTACGTTCCTGGTCCAACTCTAATGAACAGATGACGTAAGTAACTGAGAAAACGTTGATTTTACGATATAAAAAGTTCTTTATATCGCAAAATATTCGCCTTACTAATGCATAACTATCACTCAAAACTATTCCCGAAACATAGGCCTTATATATAAGCATACAAGCCCCTCTTTCCTTTCATGTTAAATAAATCAAAAAAATACATAATAATATATTTTATATAACCTACACGAGTTGTTACAAGCTTATCAGCTCTTTTTTGGAGTGGTGTAACAAAAATATCGAATTATTGTAACGTCGACATCCTACTAAATAATAAGCATATATTTCATTATTATTATTATGCATTAGTTAAATCACATGTACAACAGTAGAGCGCGAAGTAAACTTGCAACTCCTTGTATATTTTCTTAATTATACCACTTCCATATTTTCCACTAATTTACTTATGATTACAGTAAGTGATGTTACAATAACTTTTATGCCCATTGAAATATGTAACAGCTACTTTTGGGCATCCCTATTCATGTCCAACTGACAGACTTCAGGATAGCATTCTCCGAACTACTGTGACCAAAAGTCTCACCTGTGCTCAGGGTGAGCCATCAAAAGCGATGCCAAAGTAAACAAGCCGAACACAAATCACGTCGTAATCACACCTAGAAACGTCAGCTGACTACGAGACAGCAGCAATCCGGCAGATCACAGACTTTATACTCAACTATCGAAGGGCTGAGAGGGCGAGGCGTTGGGCGGAGTGCATGCCGCTAACAGCCTCGATGCACCCTGCGCGCGTCTGCACCCGACCAATCGCGAATGCGGCCCCACCCGCCGCTAGCTCGCTCCTAGGACACCTAATGGCTACGCGATACAGCCACGTGCGATGAACTCTGACCCCGTTCCAGCAATTTCAACTTCGCCGTCAAAATTATGACGTCACGTATCTAATTAGCCGAGGACCCATGGGGCTATACACACACGTACTCCCCAGGACAACAGCCAGTCTTCGAAGAGACCTAGATTTACAGACTACGGAATCTCCGTATCTAGGCCACCGCAACGTATCAAAGAATGTTATACGTTAGAAGATTAAAAGTTGAAATGAAATTGAAGATTCATTCCAACTTAATCGTCTTATGAGCCAGAGGAAATATGGAATAATAAAATAATATTATAAATGTAATATTTCTACGTTTGTGATTTATATAACAACTCGGTACTCGGGTATGGATACATTCTAAAATCTCAATTGACTCTTCTTAAGTATATTCATTTTTAAAAGAGCAAAAGTATAGAAAAAGTTATAGTCCAGACGACTGGAGATGTGCATGTCTTGACGAGTTTATGATTTGATCGGCAACTAGAAGAGGTTAACAAAATCGACTTGAACACGAGCGAAACTGAAGGCAAACGTTACATTAGTTATATAAATAAAATATTAACAGGGCTTGGTAAATCAGGTTAAATCAAAAGCTCACCTTTGTTAAATAAATACCGAATATTTCTAACTAAACTAAAAGTGATAAGTTGTGAGGTTTGAAGATTATTGACTCTTGGAATGAAATGAAATTCAATGGAAAGTGAATTATAATAATATATTATATACTATAAGTGATATGTATAATTAAGATTTTTATTAAATATAAATAGTAAATATAAATTTAAGTGTCAATCAGTCGGCACGAAAATAGACATACGCTCGTAAAGGCAAACGATCTTAAAAAAATTCTAAGAAAGGTCGAAAAGTATCTGTTACAAATAACAGAAAAAAATACTGGTATCGCCACCCCTGTCTTATTCTTTCTGCCTAATCACCTAAATAGCTAGGTCGCTTTTTTAACGGCGCATTCACTGGTGTATACCTAATGTTATAAGGCTATAAATATAGCTAAAATTTAAGCGGGTGAAACCGCGTCTCACCTTTAAAACTAATAAAAAACGAGACAACTAGTCTATTGCACAAATAAAGTTTAAGATGACTTACGTGCTTATTACAACAACTTCAACGCAAAATTCGCCATGTATTTTCCTCGAACTAAAAAGCCGCTTATATTTACAAAAGACGCAGAAACTTAACTTCGAAATAACTTTTTAGACCGAGAGCTGGTGGTATGCTTGAGTAGGCATTACGGAATACTTAAATAGTAGTATTAGACTTACCGAAGTCTGGCTAGAGGACAAGCAGACCAAAGCGAGACTGTTTTTTCACGCGACTGACTGATAATAACCTCACCTTGATTATGATTACATATACTGTTAATATTTTTAGTTGCAAATTTTAAGCCAGTGTCCATTTCAAATCTCTTTAGTAACATTTTTCATTAATACATATATACATGAGTATACATTAGATGTCTGGCAACCTCATTGACCCGGCTGTACGTTCCGGTTATGCGTTTTTGAAGTATTTAGATATTAAACATTGATCTGTAAAAATCTCAAGCTGCGTCTGGAACCCTTAAATCGCTACAGCCGCTTCACCCGTCAGCCGGACTTAATACGTTTTGAGCAACCTTGCACATCAGTGTCGAACCCAAACTGTCTGCCAACTCCACGGTTATTCACTTTCGCCGAGACAAAGTTTTGTAATTTATACCAGTTTAACGTCAATTACGTTTTAATTATGCGGGCTCGAGATTTCAATACCGACAACAGTAACCTAATCCGAACCGCAACCCGTCAGGTGACAAAGTCGCAACATGCAAGGGATCTTAAATTTGCTGCAAATGCACTTTTAACAAACTGTTGCGTTGCATTCGTTTGTTTGGATGAACGAGCTAATCTCAGCAAATACTGGTTCCAATTGAAAGGTCGTTTGTTGTCGGATAGTCCATTTATCGAGAAAGGCTATATATACGAGAATAATTGGAGCGGAGCATCAATAAGAAACGTTGCAAAAACAGGAATAACATATTCGTTTTGAGAACTTCCGTTGCGTGCGCTGCGTAAACGGTAAACTTATGCAATAAGCGTTTACTACGAATTTATTCCTCTTTAAAAGCTCTATAAGCGTCTGTGATAGCGTACGTCCATTTTTAAAGTCATGGCCCAGCACGGATAATTTTTCAATTCGAATCAGTAGTTACCGAGATTCAACTAAACAAACAAAATAAAACCCTTTAACTATTATACTAGTATAGACAGACTCAAAGCGCGGAATACCACTAGTATTAAATGAGATAAAATGTTAGGGTTGCATTACACGCAATTCATGTAACATGACGTGTTATAATGCGCTGACTAGAATACTCGTTGGCACCTCGGTGTCGTTGCAGTTTGCGGCTCACGTTACCATTCGCGAAACGAGGCGGCCAGACGCCGATAGTTGACCACCCACAATGCGTTCCGATGTACTGAATTTAACAACCATCATATTAGTTACGTATTTAAAAACAGACCACACAATAAAAAATGTGTCCGTCTATAGGTGCATATATGTCAAATTGAAGCATGCCGTAATATCAAAATAACAGATTCTCAAAGGACTTGAAACTATAGGGCAGATTTTTCCAGGTGGTGTTGTTGCTGGATAATAGCGTCAAGCCCAACTAAAGAAAAATTAAAACTGCATCATTTAATTTTCGAATAATCAATATTCCAAGCAAGGTATCGTCGCTATTGATTTTGAAAACAGCAGTATAATTACTCCACTCGAAACTGTCACTGATAAGGAAAATATTCTAGAAAGTAATGTCATGACATACGGCGAATCACTCAAACCACTGCCGCCCTCTCGCGGTGCAAGTGTTACCGTACGAGCGGTTGAATTTAAACGTACTCAATCGTTATCTCCGTTCATTGACTATTCAGTGACAAGTGTATTGTACTAATTTATACAACGGTTTCAATAATTCCTACGTAGTTCCGAACGGTGGCCGAAAGAATGTTTGCAAGCAATCCGATTTGAGCTGGCTCCTTTGCGGACTAATTGCGGCAAGTGGCACGGTCTAGACGATCATTTCCTCTGCGTTCGTTGACTCCGCTGCGTGCGCGCAACCACATACACACACAGACGCCCAGACACGCACGCAAGCGCAATCAGTAGCGTTACTCGCGTAAATTTTTAAACAGTTCAAAAGTCAGTTATACTATCACGATAGCGAACTCTCCCGATTCTTATTCACCGTTTAAATTCATAAACTAAGCGAATTCGTAATGTCGGGATCACGACAATTCTTCTACTTCGCTGTTTTAATTGTTATGAGATTAAAGCGACAGAAGCGCAGTTCCCGACGGTATTCTCAGTACGAGACCATGAATATTATAATGCCATTACATTCCAACGTCAAATTGAGTGAACGCAAATCCGATCCCTTTTAAGAATATCTTCATACCCAGTAGGAATAGGTAGCCACGAATCCTTATTTCGATAACCGCAGCTTATATTTAAACTATGACGCAAAATACTATCCGTGTGACACTCTCAAACTATGAACAAAAAATCGTCATAGCACAAATATCAACTCCCTGTAACGTTTCCATTGTCTCCCGGAAAATGGAGCACCGTCGATGACATCAAGTATGCCACACTCTTTCCAATTATGAAACATGAGTCTGTCGCGATTTTATCAAATAAATGTATACGGGTCAGAGTCCACATCCGTCTCAAAAGTGTCGCGATTTCAAAAACATCGCAGCCTGCCTCTTGCCATTATTTATGAATTGCTTTATTATACCGATTCTGAAATCGTTCCCCAAACAAAGAAAATTATCATATCGGTTTATACGAACATATGGTAATATCGCAAGTGTTGTTTTCAGTTTGCATAATCTAGATTTCGGATGTTGGTCAAACGGTAAAAATCTCGTAAATGTATTATCTTATACTACAATCGGCTACAAGATAAGGCGATAAAGATTTCTTCTCTATTTAAATTATTTTATCATCAAGTCGTAAGTATAGAGACACGTAGATTCAAGACATTTAATCTTTATTAAATCTGATAACAATCGCACCTAATATAGGCGCGAGCTACCTCATAAACGGTCATACAAATGGCAAACGGCCTCCCGAGTGGGTCGGTCATGCAGCACGCGCGCCTGTAAAGGGCGACGCACAAAGCCTCCGCAATAATTCAATCTCAAATAAAGGGTGCACTGTCGAGAGAAAGCGCACAACGGAAGAAAGTTGAGTTAATTCGCATCAATGGCGTTGAGCACGCGTCGCTCCCACACAGCCTCGGATATTGTCCACTTCACACCTGGTCGACCCTTTCATCGTCCCGCGCTCACAAAAGACACGTCTTCGCACACGCTACAAAGAACTAGACAAGATTATTCAGACCAGTGCACAATGCTAGTCTCGTGATGCCCGTACTTAAGCCCTATTTATAAAAATATTTCATATATTTAGCATCACGGGATTTGCGGCGCGTTTTATTTATACTCTTACAAAATCGTCCCTTCGGCCGACCGATACACCTAAAGCGCAACAAATTGAGCGTAATAGCCGGCCAGAATTTAGCAGCCGCATACATTATACATCGACGAACAACAGCCGTTAAAGAATTGCAAATCACAACACATTGACAGTGACAAGTATGATCTTACAAATTCGCTACTTTACAATTCAGACGAGTCTGCGGGCGCCGACTTCTTGCTAAATCGAAAACAACAAACCCTTAGAACACAACCTATTTTTATCGACGTTTTACCACGTTAGCCGCCATGTTGTTTTCATTGCGTACATGAACCATTTGACCTACACTCGTCTTATTTCCATAACGAACATAAACGCAATGAACAATTGAAAATATTCAACGTTCAGATAACACAAAGACATAGGCGGGCGCAGATAACAGCGATACGACACTCGTTCAAGATAGGGATTCGACGAAAAACAGAACGCACTACCACACTCATAATTAAAACGATGCCAAAAATAATTTAAATTAATTTAGAGAAATCTACGGTGACAAAAAGAATACATCACAAGAAGATTACATAATTACTCAAATACTTCTAATTTAATAATATATTTTACAAAAAATGATTTTCATATTTCCTGATAAAACACTCGTTGTAATTTACTTTGAGAAATATTAAATATTCATGGAAAGGAACAAAGTGACAAATGTTGAACCGGAAGTGTATAGAACGAGTCGCTTTCTAACCTGGGTGAGTCCGGACGGATACTATTGCAACTATCCCGGTGCAAGCTTTAATGAAAACCAGTGCCGTTCCCTACAATTATTAATAAATTTCAAATGTTCTACCGGTGAACTTAATGAGGTCATATCTATCGCTAATAATTAATCTATAGTCAATTTTGCGAGAAATTACGTAAAGCTTAACTAATCTTGAGTACTTTGAAATCAAAAGCAAAGTAAAATACAAATGACGAATTGTTTCCATTATATAAAGTCGGAGAATTTTTATATTTTAAGCTTAGCATGTGATGCTTGGAAATATATAGATTAATAATGGTTATCCGTTACATATGCTATAGAAGATACTTCGTTAATAATGAACGCTATACTCCTCGGAATGCTATTATTTATTACTGTACTGAAAAACCAATCTATATCTACTGAACTAAATTTGATTCATATCACACGTAAAGTTTAGGCATAACTCTCTTCAAATTAATAAAAGGACTCCTGAATAATTTAGGATAATAATAATTAATAATAATTTTATTTTATTTTTTAGTAAATTTAAGAAAGCTTGAGAACGGTCGTATCAAATTGAATAAAAAACAATTTAAAATTTCTAATTATAAGTCTTTTCAGAGTAATTTACAACGCACAGTCCTGATCAGTTGAAAGCCTACCACGTAATCAATATTACGAAATTGTTTTGGATTTTTCGATATGTTTCAGGTAACCAAGTTAGCCTCCGAGGCAGGCCTACTTGGCATTGGTAATGCCAGAGATAGTACGCAGAATGTTATATGAAATAATTAAAAGATTCCTTTTAATTAATTATTATACTCATTGCAATAAATTACATAATGTAATTGATATTTACATAAGGTTTAAAGTAACCTTCTCCATCAAGTTGTTTCTTGCATGATATAAAAAAAATAAGATTAATTACCTACCTACTTAATAATTTAAATCTATTGATTTTTACTGTGTCGCTTTAATTCATTTTTTAAGGGCATTTCTTGCTGAAACATCGGGCTTTGAATAAACAAGATCATCATATCCTCGTCACCATCAGGACAATGCATCGAGCGTCAACGAAAAATTTTCGCTATTCCTTTGAGAGTTGCCACTGCCTCGGTGCACTTTTAATTTTAAATTACTCATGTCATGTATGACAGAATAGAAGTTTTTTGTAAAAACATGCCATATGTCTATTTAATGGTCGGATCACTGTACTATCTTTAATATGCGTATCCAATTTGTCGCAGACGAAGGTGCGGGCGTCACCTAGTTCAATGCATAAAAATCTCGTAAAAATAATATTTGTGTACGCAGATTTTCGAAATACCTAGACCGATTAACGTATAAGTCAAAGTATTTTAAGATTTCAGAATGTCTATATGTTGAAAATATCCAAATAATTTAAACATCGTTAACATGAAGAAGTGTCACATTACTTTGACGTATATTTCTTGGATTTTCTTTATGGCAAACCAAAGTTCGCCTGGTCAGCTAGTATCTATAATCATATACTAATAAATGCAATTATTTATTTTACTAGCTGACCAAGCAAACGCCGTTTAGGCATATAAATATATTCCGATTATAAAATAGTGCTTGATTGTTGAGGGGTGAAAATTTGGGGACGACGTATATACATATATTATATATGCTGTATCATAAAAAATGTAAAGATTTTGGGGTGGACCACCCTCAACATCTAGGCGGATGAAAAATAGATGTCCTAACCGATATGCATACAAAATTTCAAGACTACCGGTCGAGCCATTTCCCAGGAGTTAACTACAAAGACGATGACACGAGAATTTTATATATTAAATATTATGTTTGTCTGTGTGAAATAAAAAATTAAAGCTTTTTCTAAGTCTATACGACTCGCAACGGAAACTGAAAAAATGCCAATGCTTTTGACATACAAAAATATTCTGTACATTCCCAATGCGGACTGCGACTATGCTGAACCTCACCTAAATAGAAGATAAAGCCTTCAACAAACGATGCATAACTTTAGATACCGTAATCGGCTTAGTTAAGCGTTTACCGTCTTGTTTGTGGTTGAACCTTTCAAAATCACTTTAGCTTTTCGAGTTTTATTCTTTGAAAGACGATACCATTCCATGATACGATGTCAGCGCGATTTTCCAGGCTTAACCCAGATATTAAATCTTGTATTGTTTAAAGGTTACTACTTGAATAGGAATTTTGTATTTGCCAAATAATAGCCCTTGTCCAAATTTAAGTAAACATCCATGTAAGTAGTTAGCTGAGGAGTTACGGAGGAAAAATAAAACCGAAATATCTACGTTTATAAAAATGAACCGCTATTGTTCTTGGATGCGTCAAAACTCGGGAGCGAACGCAAACTTCAATTCAAAGTGTTTTTGTAAGTTTTCTAATACTTTATAAGATTCTTACAGAAAGAAAAATAAAGAAATATTTATATACACTAACGGGCGTTTAACGCGAAAAACATTTTTGTCAGTCCGTATATTCGCTTAATATCCGAAATGTGAACTTTATTTAACGTCAAAGAAAAACCAATCTGATTGTACTTAATCATCAGCGTTTGTATATAAAATTAATACGAGTGAAACTACGGGGCGCCAGTAGTCTGTTTAGAAAGAAATACGTTAATGGACGCCAAACACCACTTCTGTTATCAGTCGGTCAAAGTTCATACACACGAGAAAAATACACAGCGTCGAGTATTCAGTTACAAACCAAAAATAGAATTTAAGTTTCAAAAGAATAATTTATCAATATAAAAATGAATTGCTGTTCATTTATCTCGCTAAATCTCAGAGCAGCTGGACCGAGTTGGCTATTTTAGGTCTTAAAACATTCGTGGAAGAGTTCAGGACAGTTTTAAACGGCGGGAATCAATAGAAGATTTTCAGAGACAGTCTCAAACACGACATTTTTAATTTCCATACAAACTGGGCACCTTGATGACACTTTCATTTTCATCGTTGGTGATCGCCTCCTCATCGTTGGCCGAAAATTCGATTGTAAAATTGCAATAATAGTTTGTTTATTTAATTATTAAAATCAATACATAAGAATAGAATTGAAGTGTCCGTTTGTAATATAAAAATATTGTTCTTCTAAATGCATATAAAAGTATATAAGGTAAAAAAACAGCGTAAAAAATAACGTTCAAGACATTAATATAATTGAGAATCTGGCATTTTTAAATACATGAAAAATTCCAACCTATGAAAATGAATTTTCTTCTCTATGAAAATTTATGATTAACTCAAATTATGATCTACGCACACACGAACGCTATAAGAGATTGTTATTTATCTTTTTGATGTTCAGTTGATTTTTCTTAGATTGGAATAACTACGTTACTTAGAATTGTAAGAATCAAAATTTACTGACTGTAAGAGGTAAATAAGACTGACATATAGTTCAATTAAATTTATATTAATGAATTACCAAATTCGATAAAATAAAAATATATTATTGACGTAATCGAATTCGGCAGAAATATAGCGTCGAAAAATGATGTCGATTAAGACAAAACTTGCTAAATATTTGCTAAGCATTTTTTTATCCGTCTATGATTTCTTCACGTCGACAAACGTCAATTCGATCATTCTAATATTGTAAATCGAATTGCCCGCTCTCGCGTTAAACTTTACAGAAATACTAGCTGACCCCGCAAACGTCGTTTTGCCACATAATAATAGGGGTTGACTGTAGAGGGGTGAAAATTGGCGG
>JAOSYY010000008.1:4641632-4660112 GCA_025727935.1 Hebomoia glaucippe | reverse complement strand
CAAGCCAATTATTACGAAAATTGAGCCTACTGATTAAGTTTATATAACATTATATTTGTTAATAATAAAAAAAAAATTATTATAACTTAAAAAAAATAAAATTTTATTACAATTCCTTCACTTCGATCTTCGATCCATCCGGGTGTCCCTTGACACCTCTCATTTTATTTATTTCGCTCAAAAGCGCCTCAGCCGTTTGTCGCGCGCACTCTGGACGCTCGCGTTTATTGTGTTGTGCCTCGCTCGAGTATAATAAGAGTAAAATATGAATAAAGATCAGTGTTTAAAATTAATATCTCTCTATGGTGTAAACAAATGGCTATGGAATGCAGGTTATCCTATATGTCTGGATCCAATATCGTCTTCGTATAAGTTTTTGTTGTCTTATTTTTTTATAATCTTATTTATAAAGATAAAGGCAACAGCTGCCACGGCAAAATGTACGTGTGGTGCCATGATGTCTTATTCTCAACTGAACGAACGAACATGATGGCTCGGGCTAGAGGCGCGCCAGCCTCGCGATGATATCGAGGCTGCCGCGCTTATTTGGGGATAGTTAAAGATAGGAAATGCCTCGCGAGAGTGCTCGCTCTGTGTGGATGTCCCTAATGGTATATTTATGATGAATGTACGAGTACTATTAAACAGTTACCCAAAACAGTGCACTCATCCAAAATGATTGCAATCTGTAAGGCCACGCGAGATACAGAGTGTAAATAAACTTTTAAGGATTCGAAGTGTATTTAATTTAACTAATTTAAATTTTAACATTATTAAAGTTCTATTGTCAAGGACTACACTTCTTTAGTTACAGATTAATACATTTTTACGCATAATTTTTAAAAATTATTATCATGGTACACTCCATCTCTATATATAACTATATGTGCGAAATTGTATACTTACTTTTTTATACACAATTATCTTAAAAAAGGACACAGTTTTTGGTTCACGTTTTAATATATTGAATAATGGCGGTGCCCAACAACGGTTCATAGACCTCGATGATATAAAAGGAGCCTCAGTTATTAAATACATATATTATATTTAAGTGAACATCACGATAAAATCAAGGCAGCAGTCTCAGAGTATATATGGACTGACAGACTAACAAAAAAATCAATAACCCCAAAACGACTGAAACGATTTTCACGGCCTTTCATTGTCAAATAGCTGACCGAGACTCTTAAATAACTTTAATTTTTTTAAATTAAAAAAAAAGGGTTTTGTACTAAGTTTAGTTTTTCTAGTACATTTTTGTTTTTGGATGGTTTCTTTTGACAAAATGAATAGGAATGAAACTGCGTCAATCTATTGATATATTTACCTCTGAACCTGCAGTCAATTCTCCAATAAAAAGTCTTTTGTTGGGGACAGATCGACGTGCGAGAAATTCACGTACACCTTCTATAGCTGTCAAGTAATCATCTCGTAAACTGTAAAGAAAAAAAATTAACGGGTTCTTTAGACAAGGTCCAGTACAACTGAGTTTGACCCGGTGATTCCCGCCAATTTTAACATATCGCGCATTTGGAAAAAACCTTATTCAACTCGATAACAATTGGTTGGAATAAGCGTTTACAAGTTTACACATATCATGTTTGATCGCTGGTACAGAATTAAAATAAGACATTAAATTATTATTTATTTAATTAATTGCCTTATATTGCAGAATTTCTTTTTTTATTTTGTATGATATTTTTAATAGTAACTAAAGAAAAAAGTTTCTTTTTGACCTACTCTAGTACATACTTTCACATATATTTAAAAACGTAGCATTTTATTATCACAAATAGACACTAACTTAATTTATTTGTGCAAATAGATAAATTTTTAGCTATTAAACGGATTATAATAAAAACGTCATTTACTTGTTGTTTAAAAGATAAGTCAAGATAAGTTTATTACAGGCACGATAAAAATACTTACTAATTAATAGTTTTCCCAGTTTGAAGCCACTGTTTAAGCAAGTATTCATAGTAGCTATCACCTCTAGCGCCAAGAGTTATGGTTGCATGTGGTAAAAAATGGCCCGTGTTCGGATTTATGAAAATAGGAACAAGACCATGTTTTTTCGGTAATTGATGTAATTTTTCTGACACCGCTGCGGCGGCATCCTGTAAATATTATTATTGTCTATGACTATTTAGAATTTTATTCACAAACAAATATTTCTATTTATTTTGTATATTATAATCGTATATAGTACATGACAATCAATGTTTAAAAAGTCGCCCACGCACACTTTTTCGCTAGCTTAACTTAAAATGTATATGCAGGGCGAAATGTTATAAATCATAAACTGACAAATATTGATTTTCTGAAAATCTAGTTCTAGTTTTTAAAAAAATTGAGATCGAGACTTCTTTTGACATTTTTTGCTATTCCTCATAGTTTAAGATTTCCCCTACCAAACCGAATTCAGCTTTAGATAAAACTAAAATGATACAGTAAATAAATAAAGTCAAAGTTTAGTACAGATATAGAATCTTAAACGGACGGATAAACAAAACGCTGTCACTACTCCATATATCGAAAAAAATACAAGCATAAATTATAAAAAATAAGCGTAATTCACATATTCATAATATACAGAAAGAATATTCCGGTTTTTCAAGGGCTCATGGAAAAAAGTTCTATCGTTTAAAACATTTTTTATGTTGCAAGTATTTAGAAACTATTCGAATGGGGAAGAGTATGGAAAATCCAACACAAATGTCCAGGATCCGCGTCAGATAATTAACGATATCACAATAGCCATTCTAAATGAAAGCAAACCAAATGCAAAAAGTAGAGTGAAAAGTCGGGTATAAAATAATGCTTAAGTAAAGAAAAACGCAAGTGTATTGTTAAGTAAACGTCGGCATTCTAGCTTCATTAATATTCCATATAATTCTATTTCATCTAAAAATAACTTTCCATGGGGAAATTTTACATTGACATATCCGTCGAAAACGATTCTCGAACGGAAAGGGCGTATCGATTTCTCGATGCATCTCGAACCTAGATTGACCTAAATAAAGTGCTTGCTGACGTCAATGCCTAGAGTACAGGGGTGACCTAACAACACCACGCATGCGTAAACCCTTGGGCGTAGGTCACGCCACAGAGCAGGTACAATATAGATTTTTTTTCTATTGCCACAGTGTACATACAATCAAGATCTGCGCCTGTGCAACAGGTGATGTAGGTAAAACAGGCGTATTTCCGTTATATATTGATTTTTAACAAGCCCCAAATGCAATCCTTACAATCTTCTATAAATGAAATTAATGTTATTTTCGAATGTAAAAAAACTCGTTGTCAATGATTTATAATAGTACAGAACTTATTTAAGTTTAAATTGCAACAAATATTAGAAAACATTCGCATTAACATAAAAACAATATTATTTTTATCTTTATAACTAAGCTCGCTGGCACAACTGACAAATTTAAAGTTTATAAAACGCATTGTTTCCAATTTTATACAAAGGGAACATACATATGGAATTAATTACGAAATATTTACCTCAAATAGAGGGTTATCAGTTGCTCGAGAAAGTTGTCTAAACTCCAGTTGTACAGTACTTATCTCCGAGGTAGAGCTGTAGTGGGACCATTCTGGGACGTGGGCAGTACGAGCTCCTAAGTTCACATCCGAGTAAGGAATACCTGATGGTGAAGAAAACGCCGGCATCAGACGTTCACCAAGATCTTTCTAAAAAAATATTAAAATGATACATAACGCCATAGGACAGAATTATAGCAAATTGTCATTGTAAAAATATCAACAATAAAACTTACTGCTTTTTCAAGGAACATTTCATCACCAGTAAAGTGGAAGTTGGTTAAAAGGGCACCCAGCACTCGTATTGTAACCTCAAAGAAGTTGACATCTTTGTTTTTTGTAAACACCAGTTCATTTTTAATCCATTCACGGCCTTCTTCAAATTCTAAATAAGTAAATAGAACTGATGTATTAAAGCCTGTTATTTTAATTTTATTTCAGTAGAATCCCTACCTTCATTCAATCCCATAATAAAGGCTGTATCAAGACCATCCACAATTGTTAAGCCTAAAGAGAACCAATCTGAAGAAGTACCGGACACAGGCTTCAAGTTATCATGACCCCAGGCATGCTCTTTATAACCTTCCCAAGCATGCTTGAAACTCTGAACAACCGCATATTGTTTAGCATTTGTTGGCCCTGTAAGTTGTATTTCATGATTAATTGGGTAACTAAAATAAACTTAACAATTTCGAACAACTCTAAAATGGGAAAAAATATCCACCTGTGAAAATAGGCCTTTGGTTAAATTCAGTTTCAAACAAAATAACCCCCTTTTTCAAGTTCCCTGATGGTTCAGATTGCTTCAATTTCGTCAGCAATGATGAATTCTTCGGTTTTGGCTAAAGAAAATTTAAATACATATTTATATATATTCAAACTTAGATTAAAAGTGATTATTTTAAAATAAATACTAACTTTGGCTATTAAACGTTGAGGAGGATTAATAGCAGATGACAATCCATAAATGAAACAGAAAATTGCTATTAGTATAAGGATGCCCAAAACCAAAGATCGCTGGAATCGAGACAGTTGATTCCATTTCTGAAAAATTTCATTTAAAATACATATGGTATACCTTCAAAATGATATTGAGATATTTATACATAACAAGTTTACCCTAAAGAAATTCCTTGTAGCAACAGGTTCGATATATAAAGGGCTATCCGAACGATCATTGAAGTATCGATTAGGTGGCCGCTGTTGTGCCATATAATCATCACAGAAGTCAATACGTGTATCACCATTACTTAACGGCATTGTAATTTTATTCCATAATATTTTAACAGGCAAAGTTAAGTATCCTGAAATAATAAGAATTTAATGTATGTTTAACACACACCGTCTACTAATTTCTTCTTACATTTAAAGACTACCCATGACTAGAAGTACAGCTCCCATAAACTTACTTTGCTGTTTACCATTGGCTTGTAATATGACAAAAAATACATGCCTGTTATAATTCCAATAAGTACACCAGTAATAGATATATTAAAAAACAAATTGTTTTCCAAAACATATCAGGCATAAAATGGCATTAGAGCAAAAAAATCATTATTAGTAAAAATATTAAATCAATGTTTTAAAAACATTTAAAAGATTCAACTCACCTAGTCTGTGAGATTTCTTAAGGTGCAAAACTTTTATTTTAAAAATGAATTATCCCTCTCACATTCACTTTTTGCACAGCTCAAAAATCATAAATTTAAGGTAAGACTAAACTAACTCAACTACAAACTTCACTCCCACCACCTGTGGCTGTCACTCCCTAACTGAGATGCAGTAATGACTAGCAGAGCACCTAGATAAATTCATTTCCGGGAAATAGCTCAGAACTTTATCTAGGTCAACCTGGTAAAATCAATAACAGGCTAGGCAAATTAACAAAATTATTCAATGTTGCAATTACGTTAGATAAAATTTACTTTATCAATCGGCCACGTTGTTTATAAAGTTCACATCGTACAAAACAGTTGCATTGTACTAATTTTAACTTTTAGTTTAATAAATAATTACGAAATAAAAAAAAAAAATATTGTTTTTAACTTATTGAAAAACACATACTTCACTCAAGTACATTTTCTATCTGAATCAGTAATCGTATCTAGTTCATAAAATAAAACGTATTATGAAACGTTTCGTTTGTGAATTGAAATTACGATTTTATAGCCCATATTAAGGGACAAGACTTAAAGTCAGAATCTATTCTTGAGGAAAACTGTCAAACGTCAATAAGGTCAACAACGTCCAGCAGTTGCATTAAGAAAATAGTTTGACAAATATCAACAGAACTACTTATGTACTTTTGGGTGATTCGGTCTTGGATGTCGCCTGACAAATGTTTATAGCAATTAACTATTAACATAGGAAAAAAGATAAATTATTTTCCACATTTCGTTATGTATACTTTAAATAGCAAAAATACGTTTCATTATTTCAATGTCTTAAAGGTACTTAACGTATTAAACAAAACTGTGGGTGCTATCCAACAACAGACACGAAAAGATTCTGCGTTACCCTACTGAACACTACCAGACCAAGCTATAAGGGCATTAAACTGAAGTGTTGTTATCCAAAAAAGGCACTCGAGTGCATTTTCATCGTTCTTAATATTTATATAGCTTAACAACATACAGAAACGAACAAAGTGTACTATTATATCGTATGCTCCTATTTATAAATACAGAACAAACAGAAATAAAAAATAATAAATATTTGCTACATAAAATTGTTCGTTTTTTTTTTGTTTTTTTAACACTTGGTACAACACTAGCTAACACAACTTTAGAGTGTAGAACAGTGTATCAAGACCGGAGGTGTCATTGACGGAAAGCACAAAGTTCAACACAGCGTTACGCAGCGTCTCCTTTCGTATTATTGGAAAGCAACCTGTAACTAAACAATTTTTACATAAAAAAAAACTTAATTTATAATTCAATATAAGGACATTTACAATATCATGCTTTGGATTTGAACAGTTAATAATTATACCTATAAATTGCCATAAAAATCAAGAATTAAGAATATCAAGACTTCAATAGCCACATAATAATCATTAGAATCACCTGTCATTGACAGTGACAACTGACGATTATTGACATTTATAGGTATTTTATTTTAATTCTTGTTCTTTAATTATTAAAGCAACGTACTAATTAATTCACTAAGAAAATATCACGCAAGACAATTAATTATGTTACTATTTCATATTTTATGCGAATTTTAAAAGAAGCGCTGTCTTCATTCCTCTTTTCAGTTGTCCTTTAATAACTTTGACGCTTTTTTTGAATGTATAGATATGCAACTGCAGTACACAAGTTTCATTTATCGCATTCACCGGAGACTAATACAATGTGATACACCTTTACAATAGATTATATATTCCTACCGCTTAGTCTAAAAGCTATTTATGTGATGTTTAACAGTATAAGGCTCAAGTTTTCCAATAAATTTCCGTTTGGCAATATATCAGATATTTAAACCATTCTGAGGGTTCATAGGTCGTACTAATGTAAATGCGTCTAATCCAACAATTTATAAGATGTAAATTGAAAATAATTTATTTAAAAAAAAAAGAGTGAACTGAATTTTGATTAGTAATATAATCTGTATTTAAAGCCATTTCATATGCAATATCTACAGTCTATACCTATTTTAGGTATGTGAGTACCTAATTAAATAAGAAGCTAACTGACGAAATTGGGTGATTAAATTACTAAGGATTGAAAGGCGAGTTAACACGTGAATGGTGTATTTGCGACTGTTGAATATTTGTTCAGTCTAACATGTATTGACGGACGCAGCCGTCCCAAGTGTTTTCATAAAAACTATAATAAACATGTCACAGAGTTACGACCGGGATATGTATCCCTACACCACTCTCCCTGTTATAAAAAAATATTTACATAAAAATGAATTTAAAAATATTGAGTAAAAGTTAACATGATCAATACACATTACAAAATCAGTGGTGTACAAAAAATATTCTAAGAAAGGTCTCCAACAACCACAATACAAAAATCTAAAGTGTTGTAAAAAAAGGTGTACATTAAGATATTTCTTCATTACTACTTCTAAATCTGGATTTACAGAACGCGCGCTCATGTTTTCTTGATGGATAAAGCAGTGAAATGTTACTAAATTTGTTAAACTGAGTTTTTTAAAATAACGCAATAAATCTATTTTCGGAGCCAGTCATCGACGAGTAGCCATCGGTACACACACAGTCGTTTGTATGTCAATATCATTCTGCTTTAAATAATTGCAGATAATATCAACATCTTCATAAATATATTTAGTAATATTTTTGTTGAGAGGTTCTATTCGAAGGTGCTGGGCTCGGGGAATATTAGGGGTTAATTTTAAAACACTGACTTCTTGTTATATGTAATATATATTCTAAACACACTATCACATTTTACTACTTTATATAAATATATACCGATGATGTTACACGGTTGATGTCTAGAAGAGAAGTGTCTTTTTTATAAAAGACAATCATTCATTATTTCAAATTTAAATAAACATTCCGATATTATATTTCATATGTCACAAGTGTTGCCTGCCATTGCTTATACATATATGTTCAACTTCTAACAGTCTTCAGTGATAAAGGCCCGGCGAGCCGCAGGTTGAGTATAGCTGTTCTAAAATTACTATTTCATATGTTGCCTGCTATTACTTATATAATATATTCAACCTCTAACACTTTCTGTACGGTATACGGAATTTACAACTATAATTACATTATTTACTTACCTATCGCTTGAACTACGCTCTGCTAACAATTGTTGCAGATTTTAAAATAAATGGTAATTAAAGTAAAACCATGGGCATTTTTACTTATGGAGAGAATGACGAAAAGTCGTGGTGACAAGTAAAATAATAAAACAAAGTTGTGTATAAAACCTATGTAGGTTTACTTCAACAGTTTGTAATACCATATTAATGTCTTGATACATATGAAAGTTTATATTCCGTTTAGCTTCGGCTAAACTCTAACGACTGGACCGATTTTGACGGTATTTTCACTGTTTGATGTTGATCTTCGAGGAATACTGGTATCATCATCATCACCTATATATAAATAAATAAAATTGGTGTGCCTATTGTACTGTTTGTACTATCAAGATAATTGTTCAAAATACATGTGCACTGACAGCTCAGTAATACTGTATCTGATATGTCATTGTAAATCGTACATCTGTGGTCGTTACAAGACTTTTTGACATGTATTGACAGCACAGATATCAAAATATAAATTGAAAATTGACAGCTTACTAACTTTTGGCCGAGAGCCTGTTTTCATAGTTATTTAAATAAATCATCCACTCCGTCGGCTGCAGGGAATCCCGCGATCTTGTGTCACGTTCGCAGTCACCGCGATGGAGCGGGGCGCGCCGAGGTAAAGCTTGGTTGCAAAGTTCATCTGCGATCGTTTGCAAGCACCAAAGCCCGCCACCATCAGACCTTTGTTATTTAAAAAATCCTAAGTTTCTCTGTCTTTGACCCTAATATGAGTATCAACCATGCTATAAAATCTGGATCACGGCTGCTTTGAAATATAGACTTAATGTGTAAAAACCATCGAAAGTGATCATTGAGAAAACATCTTTTGAAGATTCATATTGTAACATATAACATTTTGTTTTATATCGGAAGTAAATATTTATTTAAGGGCGTTAAGTAAATGTTGATATTTAAGGGTGTCTGATAGATGCTTGTAAGTTTACGAAGTGGCGAACGGAACGTCGTGGTTTTTAATAATGTTTTTATGCGATAGGAAAGCAAAAGACAATACAGTTGACCTAAGCGATTCCTGTTGCCCATGGTCACCTAGATCATTAGGTCCAAAAGACGCGTTGAGGTGTAATTTTATAAACCTTTGCTACTGGTTCATTTAAAAGTAACTATGATCGGGCTTCATTGTTGAATTGTTTTGTTTATATCTGTATTAAAGACATACATAGAACCTGCTTTGCGTCTGTCTCCCCTTCATTTAATGGGACATTCACTGGCATATAGCTAATATTAAGAATAATTTAGTTTTTGGTATTTTAATGTAAGTATCAACAGCCATTACTGACAATAACTTTGACCTTACGATTCCGGCGGATGAGACAACGCAGAACTTGAAATAATGAAGGTGTCTGTCAGGTGTCTTACTGCAATCGCTTTATTTCGCGCTAAGGAAGAAAAGACTCGACGCGTGGACTAGTTCCATATGCGTGGTACCTATATGATTTTAGGCCTATTTGGCAGTATCCGAAGCAGGCGAAAAGTAACGTTACTATTTGAGGGTTACCTGCACGAATGCCAATGGCCTTTGGCTGGTTTCAACTTTTGTGGGGCGTATACTAATATGCTTAACGTTACAGCCCGCTAGGTGCGGCGAAAGCGATGGCGGAGCTAAACATGTCCATACGCTGCACTTCCACTCGTCCTGTACGTTAGTGAAGTTTTTGTTTTTTTAATCACATTTTTAAATTATAGAACATAATGCGTCTTACAACGTACAAAGGCGTTTCAGTAACCTCTGCTGTCGTGATGACTAACGACTCAGATTAGGTCTGAAACAATAGTATGCATTTAAATTGGGTTCTGTCAGTGTATGATTAATATTAATTATTTATATCGAACACTAACACCTATTAATTGACCATAATTTAATCGTTAAGTAATATATAGGGTCCTTTGCCTAAATTATTATGTTTACGAATAGTTAGAAATGCAGTCTGACTGTAAGGCCAAGACGAGGCGTTGCGAACCTTGGTCACAGTATTATTTTATCTCATACCTTAACTCTTGTAAGAGCAAAGGTATGAGTAGAGTTGAGTCCAATCTTGTGTCAGATTTCAGGAAAGCGTGGCGCAGGCAAGCGGCGTGCCCGATGCAGATCACGATCGTCACCAATCCGCCTACAGCTGCGGTGAGGACCCGGCTTTTAACTCGATCCGGGTAACGTGTGTCGCTGGGGAACCAAGCCATTTCTTTTCTTATAATTGTTCAAAAAGTATGTCGAAAACATATACCTATTCATTCCATAAAACATGTTTACGCAACGCAAAAATTTGCCGAAATATTTAAAGTAAGTTTTTGAATACTAGTCATATTTTAAATTTTAGTTTCTAATAACATGACTGATACTGAATCTCAGAAAATAGATACCGAGAGATGTTTTAAATTCATTATGATTCTATTAAATATATAATTTCTAACGTTTTAACGCACTTTTTAAATAAATTTAAATTAACATTAAAATATAAAAACCGTGACATGTTTCATAAATTCATTTTATTCGTCGACAACGGTGTTACTTAGTACTAATAACTTACGAATTTCTTTAATTTTTATTGAGTCCGTATGTTTCTTCGATAAAAACACATTTCTCAAATATTCTTATGAAATTTGAATTTTTATCAATATCTTAAACCATTTCATTTTCACCATTAGTTACGCTTTTGGGAGGTGACTCTGTTGTATAACGAAATATATAATATTTGTCTAAATCTTTTCATAATCCTAATGTATTTCCCTGAAAGTCAAGAATGTTCAAGAATTGTATCAGTTATTTTTTTATTATAACGTTTTAATATGGCTCGGGTCTGCAGCGTCCCACGATAATCTGATATGATGCCGAAAACAGCGATTATTAGATCGTTTTAATAGGTCATGTTTGCATATTAGATCAATCATTTTAATGTTTTATACATAATTCTCCAAGTTTTGTCAATTTACTTTTACAATATTCTGGCGCCAGATGGTCTGGTGTCTAGAAATGCCATAAGTGAAAAGTAATTTCCTGTTCAATATTAGATTTTATTGGCGTCTTTTAAATAATTTAACTTATTTAATATTTATGTTTAAATATTTGTTTACGTGAACAAAGTAGAATTTATATGAAGTAAAGCCTCGGAAAAAGGGCACCAATAGGTATTTTTTTTATTTTTTATTTTATTGTTTCTGAAAAGCTATACAATTTGGTTTCTTATATTTAACACCAGTAAGTGGACAATGATTTTGAGGAGGTGCCGCTAGAGACGCTATTTGAGGCACCAATAGGTATGAATATATAATTTATACTCGTATAATATATATGTATATGTTTTTACATATAATTCAGACGGTCAGGTGTCGGGGTGGACGCTGAGGGTGATACATGGGCTTCGGCAGGTCTACAGCGACGTCGCAGCCCTTCTGTGAGCCCGCAGCGCGCCGCCCCCGGCGGCCGAACTCTGAGGTGAGTTGCTTCCGTGATGTTCTACTTCAAATTAAAGAGTTTATCAAAAACTTATGTGTTTGAGTGTGTTTAAGCTTTAGGAGATTAACGCCTGCCATACATGTTTTCGTACCTACGTTTAGTGTACATGATTCTATAATTTCCTTTATGTTGGTAATCGTAATAGACATAAGAAACTCTCTCAGTGTAAATAGGCCTTTATACTAGTGTACTACTAGACTACAAATCATGAAACATCTCTTCGGACAGTACAGCTAAAAATCACGTGATTTATGTCAGCTTCTAAACAATAAATAAGATCCAAATTGGTCCATTATTTAGGAGACGTACAATATACACTCATAACAAACTTCCATTTTTTACAGGACAAGAGTCAAAAATGATGCAATAATTCTATTGTATATGAAATGATATTACAACTAGTATAACTTTCAATATTTTCTTTCGCGGATGACTAACACGTTTTACAGAAGAGACTATAAGGGTACTAACCGACACTTCTGTATTTTAGGACCACAACAAGCAATGTCCACAAGCCGCTGTCATATTATTCATGTGCTCCGCCCACTCAACCAGTGACGATTATTGCGGTCCCTGCCGCTCCACGATCTTCAAAGTCAGCATGTCGCGCTGCGCGCCACGTGCTACATTCTGTGCTAAAGGCACTACCTACAGGTTCAACCTCACACCTCAAGTGAATACTTGTTTTATTTATTTATTTATTACAACACCTACACCTATAGACACATTTAAACACAAATAGTATAGGCAAATCTTTTCACATCGATGCCTCCTCAGCAACCACAATCTCCAGTGATGATTATGAGATTACTATTTTCAGTTAAAAAAGTAGAAAAAATACCAACTGCCAAAAAATATCAAATGAAAAGAAAAATAAATAATACGATTATGAGCTCATTAATTACTTTTGAGGCATAACACTTGTTAGTAGAGTAGTCAAGACAGATCTATTATTACAAAAATATTTTATTTCATATAAAGATAAATTTGCCGATTTGAGTTATACAATCGACTGATCTGTATACTAAGCTCCGTCCGGCTTCCAACTTCGAAATCTGAGTGCTCCTGACTTCGACGAACTGATATTCAAAGATTGTACCCTTTGTTATGGTCACTGCCCATATCGTTTATTTGTTATAATAGACCCACGCTTTCAACAGGCTAGATTTTTATGTATGCAAAATAATGGTGATAACAGTTATGAAAATGATAATAATGGTGATGTCTTCAATTTTATTTAAATTTAGAATGAATTAATGAATATTAAGGTAAGTTCTGAAAGATATTACGTCCTGATATTGTTTGAAACTTTCTAGGGTGGAAACAGCTATGCGCGCTAATGGAGCAGTCCCTCTCGCTAGTCGAAACTGCGGGGTGCAAGTGCAGGAACAACCGTGAGACTATTTTATAATATAATGCAAAACATTTTTCAAAAATTAAATAAAATTCTCGAATTCTCTAATAAGGACGGATTTCGCCAATGTACGTTTCTGAGCTGCCTTCCCAAACTATATTTAATCATGCACTTTATTGATGGACAATTCAGCCCGTTCTAAATTATTATTCTTAAACATATACTTAATGATTGTTAAAAGCCGTTAAAGTTTATTTGTTATTATTTTATAGTAAACAAACCTAAAACTGGCGAGACTCTCATTATAAGCTACTCTGTCAACAAACTGACTACTTCTACTTGAGTCTACGTAAGTTACTAATCTTCATAAATATTAATATTATTTCAGAGCTGACGTGGATAAAAATGAACAAGTCGTTGTCACCGTGGGTAAAGACTGTGAGTATTTTGTTCTTATTCGCAATCCCTGGATGGAAGACAACATACATGTCAAGTATTAAATTCGGATTCTCGTATGCTCAAAATTATAAATTTAAATCTGTAGTAGCGAATCATTCAATTTTAAAACGCGCGACATAGCTAAGGTCTTAAAGCGTTGCGTTTAGAACCCCTGACTGGAGGTGTCTATGGATAAGTGTAATCACTTACTGTCAAGTTTTCCTTGTGTTCGTTTACCACCTTATTTTATACAAGGTAAATATTGCGTACTGATCGGATGGCTGTCCGTGAATCCTTTAAAAAGTTTTCACTAATCACTATCTTATGTAATTATACTTTTATCAATTAGTTACAAGCGGGTGACAGAAACGAAGCTGATATTAGTCAATTGTCTCTTTCCAAATATTGATATACAACATTTACTGTTGTAAAGTAGTTCTGCACTTCTGATGGTTTGCAGTCACTAACTGGTAATCGTTTGTGCAGCGGCGTGCGCGAGGTGCGAAGTGTGGCAAGGGTGCGAAGGCGAGATGGCTGCATTGCGCGCCTCACAGCTTCGCCTGTTGCTGCGTCAGGTTCGCCAGCTCTCAGACATCGAACGACTCGACAGGGCACTACGGCGGCACGCAACACACGGACTCTTTGAGAACCCCGAGATTCCTTAGCAGATATATATATCGCCGGCCTAATTATCCCGATGTATAACTCCACAAAACATCAAAATAACTTTTAATACTACATAGTGAAGCAAATTGAAGCCTATGTAGAATTAATTCGTCTAACCCAAGAAACGTCATTTGCATCACGTGAAATAGTAATTGGTAACCAATAAACAATTGACATTAACCGTCGGGGACTTTTTGTTTAATGCATGATTCACGCGTACCCTACCCATTTACGGAGCGCACGCAACTAAATCTCTCAAACGGAACAAGTATTCTCTTTTTTGCGACATTTTCATTGATGCTCCGCTCTTACTCCCCGTAGCCTAATACTGTAAAGGCTTTATAAACTAGCAATCTAATATAGACAATTTTTTAAATTCGAACCAGTAGTTCCTGCGGTTAGCGGGTTCAAAGTTTCAGTTTTAAAATAGCATAGACTTATCAACTTTATCCTTTTAACTTTAATTTGGCGGACCCGACACAGTAAAGTAAAAGTTATCGCTTGTTTCTGCAACGTTTAACCTGGCGTTACGCATTCTGATATATATAGGCCGTCGATATTCAATAAATAAATTAGATTTTATTTGCAGTCCGTCCGACACAATTATTGGTATATTTGATAACGCGCCAAATTAGGTAATTTATATATATTCATATTAAATAAACTCTTCTGGGTGTTGTAAGTTTTGTTTGTCCTGTTTTCTTAACTATTTGTACGATCATCTTTTTCTACATATATTTTATACTATAATAAGTTAATATGGTAAATATATATGACGTTAGTAAATATAGCTCACAACACAATCGCAAGTATTACCGTAGTTAATTAAAAATTAACCTTTTCAACTTCTAGTGAATGAAATGATGAAAATATATTGTTATGAACCTATTTGCATCTATCTTATCGCTACTCGTGCAGAACAATCATATAGTAAATTGTTTTGAAGTATATAAGGGGCGATATAGGAACGGTAACAGATCACAAGTAATGATTTTTATTGAATATTGTTCCAATCTGCGCAGTTGTTGACGCACTTCCCTCAATACGTATTCAAATTAGGCGTGGCAATCAATATGACAATATCCAAATGGGTACAGTATTGATTTACAAAATAAGATATGATGTATATTTTTAGAAAATGATGTGGCTCCCGATTTCTTCAAATTATTTTTAAAATATACCTATTGTTGACAGTAAAAATTCCACAGACTATTATGGTATTAGATAATTCTCAATAAAGCTTGTCCGTTATCGGGAATGCCCGACATTTAAGGTAAGCCTAAGACGACTTTAAGTTAGACCTAAGACGATGTTGTTGTAAGCAGAGTTCTCTCTGATCGTCACTAAATTCTGTTTATACAGTAGGATTTTCTTGATAAACAATATATGAATACTTGGACTATGTCCTGGATTTACGCTATACGACTAGAGCTACTCTGGGCTCTATTACTAAAATTTTTATAGTCAAGGGGCGACATTTTCATCCGTGCCCAGGGTAGCACTTACGTTAAATCTAGGCCCAGCATGACTGCAGTATAAAAAATCAATTTTTTTTCCTTCTTTGATACTTTGTAGAAATCACAAAAGCACTGATCTCCATATTTCCGAACATGATATGCCTCAAGGGGAGCATGCACAGGAAGCAGGGAGGATATTGACAAATGAGAAAACATTTATCACACAGGCAAAGAGCTTTATTATCTCAGAAAGGGTCCTGACTCGTCGCCTGACACACATAGATTGAATACATTATTATTTCACCAAGTATTGGAATAATTAAAATTAAATTGATAACAAATGTCATCCTGATACTCAACACATTTTGAAGTTTATTAAAAAAAAACTGAATGCAACACAATTTAAGTGTTTACAATTACAAGGCAATTGACAATAAATTGCGCAATTAAATTAAAATAATTCAAAAATTATTTCATCACTTTCAAATGTAGTAGTATCTAGAATAAATATAAAAGTTGTATAGCGCCCGTGGCAACTGTTGACAAATATGACAATAATAATTATTAAAATATAATTTAGTACCACATGCAGAGCCGGGCGGATGGTAAGAACAAAATAAATATCACATGAGCCACTACTAAGAAGAGGGGCCTAGCCCTTAGGCCTGGCTCTCGTTGGTGGTGGTCTCGATGGTAGCGCCCGCCTTCACTTTCGGCTTGGGCGGAGTCGTGGAGGCGGCGGGCGCGTCGGCCTCAGGCGCGGCGGCTCGCGGCCCACCCTGGGCAAGTGCCGGACCGGCGTTACGTTGGCGCACATAGCGATAGCCGCCACGGTACACGGGCCTCGGACCACCACGGCGTCCTCCGCGGAAGTTGCGCCGGAAGTAGCTACGCTGCTGTGGCGGCTCGGCGGCATCATCATGCGGGACGCCCTGCGGCGGCGGTGGACGACGCGACGGTCCGCCGCGGCGAGGCTCGCCGTCACGCCATCCGCCGCGCGGATAGTACTGGCGCGGGAAACCGCGGCGCTTGTCGGCGGCGTAGGGCGATCCCTTCACTGGCTCGCCCCCCGGCCCGGTCACTGCGGCCGCTTCGTAGCCTTTCTCGCCGGCCACTACGGCGAACTCCACCGTCTCGCCGTCGCCCACCGAGCGCACAGCCTTACGTGGATTGTTTCGAGCAATCGCAGTTTGGTGCACGAACACATCTTCCTTGGTGTCATTCCTGTAAAATGTGTCATTTATGATACTTATCATAATACCAAGAAATTTTAGCTAAGCAGCATAGCCACAAATTTTTATTCAAAAATTGTAATTATTTTATCTTTTTAATGAAATCAATCAAAATTTTAATTACAACAGTGAGTATTTCCAGCCCTATAAAAACTTCTATAATATTGGATATACATAAGAATTTGAGATGGAACATGCTATCATCAGGCTGGCTCAGCTTCTCAAAACATTAGCATAATAGGGAAGATTGCAAGATTTCAATTACAATTGAAATATACAGACCTGTTAATAAAACCATATCCACTTTTCACATTGAACCATTTCACAGTGCCGGATACTTTTTCAGCTGTAAGAAAAAAGAGTAAACATCTTAATGAAAGCAATAAACAAAATTGCATTAGCTTCAGGTTCAACCATGAAAAGATTCTGCTTAATAAACACATTATTAAAAATATACATATGAGATATAAGAATATATAAATAAACCAATTCAAAATGATTATACAGTATGTAAGTGACACAAAGAATTAATATAGTCATTTCATATTGCCATAGCATCAAACTCAAGTTACCATTCTTAGGTACTCCTAAATGCATATATAATATAATAGAATATATGAGGCGGGGTAACGCTAATGCAAGAGTATTGATCGCATAGACGCGCAACGCGCAGCGCAGGGGCGGCTCCCCAATGACGCGATCAATACTTTAACACCCAAATCCAATAGGTACTTATATATATGTATACATAAAGGCAAAATTTTCATACATAAAATATATAAAATAACTCACAAGGAAAAAAGTTTCCTCAAACTTAGTATAATCGCTTAATATTGCAACAGCGTAGCCATGTGCTTCTTGACCGAAATGCCGGGACACGAAAATCTAAGATGGCGTATCACTTACCGATGACCTGCTTTTGTTTAGACGATTTTGCAGGTTGTTGGGGTTGTTGCTCCGATTGCTGCTGAGGCTGCGGCTGCGGCGCCGCCTCGGTATCAGCCATGGTGTAATTGGCGAACGGCGATGGTGGCTAGATGGTAAAAATCCTCCACGACCTCTCTTTGATGTTCACTACTCACTCGATGGTTACAAAATGATTTTGCTATGGAGGCAAATGGCAACTCGGGAAAGCGATTCCATTCGTAACGGGTGATTTGTCAATGTCATACTGTAGAGATATTGGTAAATCTAAAAGAAAGAAAAATTAATTTAGTCTAATGGTTTGTTTAATCGTAAAAATCATATACCAAAACCCTAATTATTAAATAACTAAATTTGTAATAAAATATTTTTCGTGTGTAATTCTAATAAAGTTACCGATATTTATTTGTTAACAGTATTTTAACCGGTTAAAATGGTGTTTCATTTCTATCCGTGAAAATTATATGTTAGAGGTTGAGTATATATAAGTAATGGCAGACGACACTTGTCACAAATGAAAAAGTAATTTTAGAATAAAGGAATGTTTATTTAAAATTGATTGAAAAAAAGATGATTGTCTTTTATAAAAAGACACTTCTC
>JAOSYY010000008.1:4621570-4639394 GCA_025727935.1 Hebomoia glaucippe | reverse complement strand
TCTAAATCTGAAACAGTCTTGAATACACATAAGTTTTAACAAATTCGGTTCAGCCGCTTAGGAGATGTTTAACTACAAACACGCGTCCAGAAGATTAATTTAAAAATATTTTTAATTTCTCATAGGGCAACATTTGGCAGCAAGTTCTATCGTTCCACTTTATCTTGGAAATGGTGAACACGATTCCATTCGCTCTGACGGTACGTACGAGTAAGATACTGTATTAAAATCTTGTGCTATCAGTTTTCTTTGAAATTAATTATGTAAAATTTACAGGTGCCCTTTCCTCCTCTGCGAAACCTATTCATTCCGGTGTTTCTCAACTGTTGGTTAGCCAAGAGGTCTCTTGAAAACATGTTTGTAAGTATTATTTATAATTAGATACGAATAGGAAACGTTTGCGCCTGAAAACATTTAGAAATATTAATGTGTTTGATGATACGGGAGTAAATAACACATTTAGTTTTATTATAAAATTAAACACTCAAATTAATTGACATCAAATATTTACGCATTGTGAACACATAAGATACAAATAGAAAAATCGACAATTAAAGGTTTTTTACTTTCAATATTCTAGTAGATCGACAGTGTATCTATGTACTTAACTTAGTTATGTACCATACTTAGTTAAGACAGTAATTCTATAAAGTTTACTAATTAACGATACAATGAGAAAAACTCTGAGCAAAGTTCTGTCATTGTCATTCTTGTTAAGCGGCATACACACATTCGGAGATGACATACCATGCATAAATACGATCTCAAGAGAATCTACATCTTGGACATTGGGATACCGAACACAAATCACCGCGCACATTAAAACAACTAAATTTCCCGAACATGTTCAAGGTTGGCGCACAATGTCGCCAATATTTAGAATAAGCATAAATGATCCATTGGAGAAAAGGAAATTCTCATCAACGATTTTATACTGTATATTTTTTGTATAAACGTATTATAATAACTTAATCATCTCTTTTTATTGAATATGTAAATAAAAACTTTTGACGTAAACCCGTAAAATGAGCGTGCTAATGTTATCCCGTTTTTTTAAAGTGCGATGAGTTTCGCGAAATCTCGTTACATTAGCTAGGCTATGCTATGAAATAAGTGAATTGTGGAAGATTGCTGTCGTCATGCTGTGTATGTAAGTACCGAGTAGCGTTTTTCCTTTCAAAATTCCTTTTCAATCACATTCCTGATGGTATATAGTCCTAGTGTAAGTGGAGAAGTAAATATTCTCCTAAGTAGCAGTGTTAGTGGTATATTAGAGCCCAGTTTAGCAGTATTGTACGTTAAAATAATCAATCAATCTCTTGCATTAATTGCGCTTCCTAATAGATTTCGCCAATGTCAAATGTATGTAATACACTGCTTTATAAAGCCGGCATCGTGAACGAACAGGATCACAGATTGTAACTAAGAATTAAGTAGGTAGCAATTATAAAATAAACAATAATAATAATCGATGTCACCATCCCGCATGACGAGAATCTTGTGAAGGCCGAGAGGGACAAACTTAGCAAATACTTGGACTTGGCTCACGAAATAACGGCTTTGCGGGATGTGGATTCGATGATCATTGTCCCTATAGTCGTTAGCGTGAACGGTCTCACAGCGAAGAGTCTTGACCAACATCTCAAAAGTTTCTCGCTAGATAGTTGGATCAAGGGACAGATGCAAAAGACAAGTACTCCTGGACACAACACGTATTGTCAGAAGGTTTCTTTCTCGGTAGCTTGGGCCAAGCTCCTCTGTTGGTGGATTTCCAGATTAGGATTTTATACTATGTTTATTCTTGTATTTTACTTTTATATATATTTTATAAAAAATCTAATTGAGAAATTAAATATATCAGAGAATATAATAACTTAATGATTGGTTGATTTACTTTGTACAATGACACAACACCGTTCAAATGATTGCCTATGTAGATAAATTGTCTGTTTGACTACTTACTTACAAAAGTTCATGATTTCTTATACAAACAATAATATACTCGTAGAGTAGACCAAATGAGGATCGTAATACACCGCGTCTTAAAAGAGTGATGATCCAAATAAAACTTCGTATGGTCACGTACCAGCGTCAGCTGTAAAGCGCGTTTCGACTTCGGTCTATTAATTTCCGAATACTCGGAATAAAAATAAATAGGTCGACATTGCACATCACTGAATAATTGATGTCAGTTGGCCGAGCTGTCACGTCTGTCCATGACGGCAAAACCCCTAAAACTTTCAAGGTAGGTAAAATAGCTTTTTAAAATAATATGGCCCGAAAGACACCAACCATTATAGGGTTTTGGGTGCATATAATGTATAGTGTGTTTTGACCTCATAACAAGTATAAGTAATCGGAGAATATGTTATGTAGAGGCACTTATTGTTTCAGAATACTCCGAAAAATCGGATTCGAGCACAAAGAGGTAGGACTAAAGAAAAACCTAAAACTAGTTCAAACTCATACCCATACCGTAGAAGGAAGGTGGGCTATAGTTAAATATTATTATAATCTATATTAAATTCTAATTGTGATAACAATGTTAGACTTCTTAGCCAAAGACGTGATAAAAAGTAAAATATTTAAAAATCTAAAGTAATATGAGGATAACATTCATTTTCACTTAGCATCTAGCGTTCGTTTCATTAAAATCGGTTTTGTCTGTACAAATTTATTTTTACAGAAGACTAACGCCAAGCCCAAGTAGTGTTTTAATATACCTACCCTTAGTATATTATAGTATACAATAAATAGTAGAGAAGTATGTCCAAAAAAATTGTTCCCAAATCAACACTTCCTGTCCCTATTGCGAAAGGTCAGTTTCACATATGATGGAAAAGAATAAAAAGTTGACAACTGTATTGAACTTCATTTATTTGTTCACAAGAAAAACCTTGAATACATCATCAAAAGGAAAACGATAAGATAACATAGACAATTAATGACTATTTGGAACTAATTCAAATATCGCTAGACTGCATAATATCTCAAGAAAATTTTTAGAGGAAACGTACAAGAATTTGAAAAATTCGGGAGGGGACTATAAAGTCGATTCAAATGAAGAACGTATTTAGAAAAATAAAAAAATTCTTTCCGATATCAGAAACACTATGCAATGGAAAATGTTAAACATAAAACAATACGTAACTCAGCAACGTCCGTGACGAGAGATATGGTAGGAATAATTGATCAAAATTTCCATATTGCCCGTCGATTGAGGAAATATTATCGGGATGACAAGACTGCTCAGTACTCCAAAACAAGAAGTTTGAGCCTCCATTGATATAAGCATCGCAGAAGACCAAAAAATGTATACATTGCGTGAATCGTATGTGTTCTTAAATGATGCATGTTATAGAGATAGAAGAAAAGTAGGTAATGTATGTACCACACCTCGTGAGATAAGAAAAAAGACATAAATGGAACCCTATTGAGAAGAGGAAAAAGACAATATTCCCCTGTGATTAACAGTCGTGGTGCTGTTAATATATCTTATAAAAATTATATGTATTTATGTATTAAATAAGAAAATTTAAAGATATTTGGATCGTATATATTATTTTAAATTGGTTATGTTGTTGAATAAAATTTTATTATAACAAAATGTAGAGTTTTTCTAGGACCCTCTAATCGTCTTAGCTATGCTTAACCAGCCTTCGAAACTTGAACCCGTTTAAGGGTGACCCTTTAATGTTCGGAAAACCGAGATCACTGTCAAATGTCACCGACATTGGTTGTTGTTCTCTTAAAATCTTCGTAGGTATATTTATTTTTAATTATATGTATTATAGAGTATATATAATATTAGTTTAATTTTTTTGGTCTTCACTTAAACCATGGAACTAAAAAAAACGATTCTGAACTCGATCTCATTTTGCAAGTTTACGAAAATGTTCTATTTGAATATCGTTGGTATTGATTAACAATATACACGAAAACAGGTAATAGTACTAATGACACCTTTGATGAAGGGACGGAATAAGATTCGAGCCTGACTAAAAAAAAATCATATTTTTAAATCGTTTTATTAGCCTTATTTCGCTCCCTCGTGTTAGTCCAGCTGTTTTTGTTATCATACTTCATTGCTGGTTCCTTTTTTTTAAAGTAATGTATTTGTTATGAAACTGTCGCTTCATTTAGCTGTACTAACAGGATTGAGCGTAGATAATGCTAATAAAAAGTATTAAATATATGTCTTTTTTAGTCAGGATCGATTTTTTCCATCCTTTCATCAAAGGTACTATCACCTGTCTTCGTTTTCGGGAGCAGTCCACAAACACCCTGTATAGGTTGATTGTAATAGATCATTAATAAATGACATGTGTATGTTGACAGAATGATTTGCACCGTGCCATGCAGAAGTCCCAATCGGCGCTCTCTCAGCAATTGATGATATTATGTGTCACCCTATTGTGTCTTGTCTTCACGAGGTAAGATTTCCTATAAAAATTAGCTGACACAGCAAACGTCGTTTTGCCACATTTATATATTTCTACATCCTGTATCTTAAAAAAAAAACAAAATTAGGGGTGCACAACCCTTAACATTAAGGGGGATAAAAAATAGATAGTAGCCGATTCTCAGACCTACTGAATATGCATAAAATATAAGAATTGGTCTAGCCGTTTCAGAGGAGTATGGGAGCGAACATTGTGACACGAGAATTTTTATATATTAGATTTCCTCATTTATTGTATCATAGGTGTGTTTTATGTTAATTTTAAAATATCTAGCTTGAATTTCCTATTTTAAACTGGTTTCTCTACACCGCTAGGGACCTGCATATACTGTGCTTATAGAGTAAAATATAGAATCTCTATCACGCAGCTACAACGTTGAATTATACTATTTTTATAACAAAATATACGACAACCTCAACTCACCTCAACAACAAAGTATACTCAAATAGTCCACTTCGGAAATTTAAAACTTTTAGGTAAATTTAAGGAAACAATCGTTACTCGTTTATATTATTTGTACATACAAAACTAAATCCCGTTTGCTATCTGATACAGGAATGGGTGAATTATGAAATCCTAGCCGTTGGAGCATACAAAGGTTTTTGATCACTAATTGGACTGCACCCGACAGGCGGGATAACGAATAATAAATACAAACTAACACCGTACAACAGTATCAAGTTCGTTGTAATTTCGAAATTTTGCATTGAATTCGCTGAATCTGTTCCATATACATGTAGATATATATTTTTTAAATGAATCTCTATGTCCCTCAGTCATCGCATCACGCGCGAGTTGATGAAACGATTTCGAGTACTTTTTGTTTTGTTTTGTCTGTCATTATCACGATGAGGTTCTTATAAAAGGCAAAATTAAGAGAGTTGACTGGAACGTTAGAAATATTGAAGAAAATTTGAGAAAAATCAACTATGATTATATTTTTAATTATACCAATTAGAATTCAGGCCGGACAACGTCTGCCGAGGTAGCTAGTCATTTATAATTTTGTATTAAAATTATTTTTGTCAAATATTCGATTGCAAACTACCTGTAAAATTTCACGAGGTTGAAATTTGACACCGTTTGTGCAAGGTGAATTTCTAACTAAAAACTAATTAGAACCTTAGAATGTTTTCTTACAATATTTATTATTCTGGACTAACGGCGTCACGCAATTTCACTTGAGTTTATTTTATCCTTATATGACGATGGTGATAATGACATAATATGATTTTGTTGTTATTTACGAGCCATATCAGCTATCTAATTTCTCGTCAAAATTGGTCCAGGCGTTTCGTAATATAACCTTTAATTCCTCATATATCCGATATTTAAGCGTACATACAAAATGTTAATGTAATATAACCATTGGTTTAGGCATACGATTTCTTTCTATTTGTAAAATTATTATACGGTACGTTAAAAATATTGCAAGGTGTATACGTAAGGTGATAAGACATCACGTCCAAGCCAAGTACATTTATTGTAAATATGAAACTCTGGTAGACGCGATAATAAATTGAAGGTTACAATTTCTCATACAGTATTTTTGTTGGCAGCGTTTGCGGAATACAACACTTCCAAAGAGCCGGTCACCGTCACCTGAATCTGTTCCAGTCGATGTATTACGTCGTCGTTACTTTCTCCACCGTGGGCTACGGCGATTTTGTGCCCGACATCTGGCCCTCGCAACTATTTATGGTCTTCATGATCGGTGTTGCTTTAGTCGTCTTGCCCACGCAGGTAACTTTAATTATTCTTGAATAAATTCGAGTCTTTCAACTACCTTGTAATCACGGCAGATTCGACTGTCTACGACATAATCACAAATTATAATATTTCAAAATTTGTTCATTCGTTTTAATATGTTTTTATTAAGTTTTCATAGATGGAAATGCCGTGAAGTGCTGTAATGGCGCGGTTCGATCTATGAATTTCTATATACCAAAAGTAAGAATAATTCGGCAGCAGAACGTGGTTGAATAATAACTGATGTAATATGCCGAAGGTCTTAAGCATGGCAACGCGTCTCCTAGATCGCTCCCGGTCTCGGAGGTGTCCAGCGGCGACTGTAATCGCTTACCATCAGGTGAACCGTCTGCTTGCCTTCCTATGCTATAAATAAAGCCAAATTAGCGCTTAAAACTTGTTTTATGTGTTCTAGTTCGAGCAGTTGGCGTTTACCTGGATGGAACGTCAGAAGCTTGGAGGCTCATATTCTTCCCATCGCGCGCAGTCTGAGAAACATGTCGTGGTTTGCTCTACAACACTCCACGCTGACACTATCATGGATTTCCTCAACGAATTCTACGCTCACCCGCTACTTCAGGATTATTATGTGGTTCTCCTTTCACCAATGGAGCTTGATACGACTATGAGAATGATTCTACAGGTACTGATACCATATTTTTGCCACATAAGTAAAACTTATTTTTCTATTTAAAAATCACCCTCTAATTGCTTACTTCATACAAATAAATTATATTATTATTTTAAATGAGTAAATGTTTAACAGGTCCCAATCTGGGCTCAACGTGTCATCTACATTCAAGGATCCTGCCTGAAAGATACTGACCTTATCCGTGCACGCATGAACGAGGCTGAAGCGTGCTTTATCTTAGCTGCAAGAAATTATGCAGATAAAACTGCTGCTGATGAACACACCATTCTTAGGTAATCCTCATTTAAATATTCTTTAAAGTGTTCATTTCTAGATTTCACTAATAATCAACGCTATAGTTTAAAGATCTTGAAGTGACGTTCACACTTTTTGCACAACAAGACGTTCTACAAGGTGTTTTTGGAGTGCTCCCGAAAACGAAAACAGGTGATAGTAATTATGACACCTTTGATGATGGGACGGAAAAAAATTCGATCCTGACTATAAAAAAGTCATATTTTTAAAACTTTTTTAGAGTTATTTACGCCCCATCATGTTTGTACAGCTAAATGAAACGATAACTTCATAAAAAATACTTTGTTTTCGGGAGCAATCGAAAAACACCCTGTATATTTAATTATTAAATCTTAAAATTAACATTTCAGATCTTGGGCAGTAAAAGATTTCGCCCCCAACGTACCGCAGTACGTGCAGATCTTTAGACCTGAGAATAAATTGCACGTAAAGTTCGCCGAGTTTGTGGTTTGCGAGGACGAGTTCAAGTATGCCCTTCTCGCCAACAATTGCACCTGCCCAGGAGCATCTACGCTTGTCACATTACTACTTCACACAAGTCGGGGCCAGTTAGTAAATCTTTATAAATAAAAAAAGATTTGTATATATGACTTAACTAGATTCCAAAACTATTTGACAGATTCTTAAGTACATCAATATGTATATGTTAATATCTTATGTAATGCATATAAAATTTCGCTATCCGCTTGTTATGTATTATATAAAATACTAACAGTTTTGCTTAAATCAAGAGATTTAATATAAATTTTAATAAAAAATTGACTAATAAAATGAAATTTATAAACAATGCAACTATCAGTATTGGTAACTCACTAGTTTACTTAAAATCGTTTTCAGAGAGGGTCAACAATCACCAGAAGAATGGCACCGACTGTACGGCAAATGTTCCGGAAACGAAATATATCACATTGTCCTTGGAGACAGTCGATTTTTCGGTGAATATGAGGGAAAAAGTTTCACCTACGCTAGTTTCCACTCACACCGCAAGTAAATAGTTATATGTACTTAGGAGATAATTTATTATTAATGTCGCAGTTAGACCGAAATTATAAACCTCTTCTTTTAGGTACGGTGTCGCCTTGGTCGGAGTTCGTCCGGCTGAATTGCCAGAGTTTTACGAAGAGACAATTCTCTTAAACCCTGGACCAAGACACATAATGAAAGCGAGCGACACTTGTTATTATATGAGCATCACAAAAGAAGAGAATTCCGCTTTTGTTGTTTCCGAAAATCAGACCGAAAGCAAACCCACGATATCCAAAGATCAAACATCGTTTAGTCTCATATCTAACGAGAAGAAACCCGAGGACGCCGAGGAGGGCCTGGGCCAGCCCAAAAGACCAGACGGTAGTAACATGGCTCAATTCGACCTCCCACAAGTGGTTCTACAAGCTCCCGCGAGTTCCCCACCAAACGCATCGCCATCACGCATCAATACTGTATCATCCGCTAATTTAACTGTTGCTAGCTGTGAGTGCCACAGTCGGATTGAGCAGAAGTAGGCCGGATACACATGCCTGAATGCTTGATTGACGGCTAGCATTCGACCTACTTTCTTGATTTTTTTTGCTTAAGTTGCTCGATGTCAACAAAATTGATTGCGGCTACAAAGCACTAGCAACTAAAGAACAATTGGCACGCGTGGACAAAGAGCAGCTCACTCACTATTATAAAGTAGATGTTGCAGGAGTTTGCGACCGAAACTAGCCTAACAGCAGCGTAAACGATCATTAAGGAATTCCTTAAGGATTCCACCGCGAACTTTTAGATCTATCCGTTGGTTTCGGTCGGAATACTATAGATGTTTTGAATTTTAATTTATAAATTGATAATGTTAGCAGTAATCTGAGAAAACAGCAGAAAACTGGCGGGTCATGGTGTCCAATAAGTCCATGGAATGTTCCATAGTCATCGTGATATTGTGAAGTTGGTCCTAATGCCGTAATTTTTTAAATGCATGCCCGTTCCTAGTGATTTAATAATGGCTTTTCGAAGGTATGCGTAGAACGTCATTTTGAGAGAAACATTGATTGATTATTATCCAATTCATTATTTCATAATGTATTAAAGTTTTTTATATTACAAGTTACTTGGCCGGGTGAGTTGTTGTTATTGTGTGATGTATTCTCCAACAAATGCAACTAACCCGCCATAAAAGAGTTCAGTTAACTATTTAAGCGTTTGTTAGCATGTCTAGTTACATGAGCGACATTTGATTTGCTAGTTCTCGTAAATATATTCGTGCCAATTGCAGTAATTCTATTATCATTATAGAAAGCGATTAACTTATTTCTCCATTGGCCATATTTCAATTATTTGCCTAACGAACATTTAGGGCTTATCTCATTTTAATTTGAACGTTCGAAGCGATCAAAACATGCCTCATAACAATGTATATCAGTAAAAATTCCAAAATTAATTATTAAACCTATAAACCCAATGCTCTTTCAACGTATTTGAAAAGCCTATTTGCTTAACAATTGAGTATGATAATGTATATTTGAACAGATAAAGTGGAGGGTGAATCGGATTCCCGGACTTGTCTGAAGGATTCGCCGGCCACAGATAGCGCTACAGACAGCCACCTCCTCTTGCCTCGGACAGACAACCAATTTTTAAGTCCAGATACATTACACTCTGGACGAGGTAATACATCTTTCTCTTAAGGTAATGTAAACGAGTATTAACAAAAATCAAAGAAAGCCAAATAAAATAAAATAGGCAAACGAGTATACGGTTCACTCGTTGGTCAGCTGTTCTCGTCGCACATGGACTCTATCAAGGCCAGGGGTCTAAAGAGCCGCTTTGATTTTAAAATCTCAGCTATATTACTTCATTAAACTCAATAGCGTGCCATTGGCAATCTTATTTCAATTACATATAAGGAAATTCACATTAGATAGAAATTTATACCACTTCACAAACTTTACATCTATAAACGATGGAATGTGATCCAGAGGGAGTTATGGTTTGTTAAAAAAATCTCCCATCTATTAAATACAAACTGTATTTTTTATAGTTATCCGGCATTTGAAAATGCAACTTCCAAAATGAAAATGTACTCTGGCACCGCGCTAGAATACAGAGCCTTCAAAATATAACTTTCCATCATGTAGGAAGTCGACGGCCTTCAATACTCCCAGTGCCCGACATGGTGACAAGCATTCTGAACGTCTCATCTGACAACCGAGCTGATCAGCCCGGGGTGGACGTTAGCGAAGACGAACTGGAGGACAACGTGCCCTGGCGATCGCCTTCAGAGAAGATAGCGTAAGAGAAAATAGAGTACACCTCACTCCGATCGCCCTCGCCACCCACAAGCTGTCCATATTATTACAAACACTCGCACGCATGCTTTGCCCTTCAAATCGTATGATATATTATTTCATGTGTTTAAGGAGCTGTCCAATTTTTTATATTATATTATGCATTTATGTAAGAACTTAAGTACAAGCATAGCTTACAAATATCCATATTATCTATGAACTGATTAAAATGCTTCGGTTCCAGCTGTACAAATTCAGTTAATTTTTGTCATAATAAAAGTATTTTTGAATTTGTATCATAAATGTGGGTAGTTTTATGAGTTTTGTATTGTTCTCGTTTCTGTTTCGTGTTGAGGTTTGTCATCTGTAATCTATGGTTGTATTGATAAGTTTTAGTGGTTTAATTATTTTGTAGAAATAGAATGTCGTAACCGATACTTGGACAATTCTTTCCATTGTTATAGCGTGTACGTTCAGTCGTGTAGATAGCAGAGCGAATGCGGCTGCAACATGCATGCCCTCAGTTTAAATCCGTACGTATTATATCTTTTAGTTTATTTCTTTTATTTACTCCTCGCTTTTATAATTTACATAATTTTGTAACAACAATTTATTGCCAAGTTTTTGCATTCACATCTATTCACAGTAATCTTATAAGCATGCCCATCAAATATTAGAATTAAATGTAAAATAATGAAATGATTGATCGCAATTGGCTACCTATTTTTTTCATAATGAGACACACTTAAATTGTAATTAATGTTTCTAAGTATAGAAGCGTTATGCAGTGAATGTACATAGAGTTCTATCACAGCTCATATAGACGAGATATTTGTATAGAGCACTGTGTGTTACCCCCGTGAGTGTATAGCTGTGCTGATAGGATTCCGTGCATTGTGTACTGTAAACCCTGCGTCTGTCCCAATATCCGGTTTCTGCAGTAACGACGCTACTACCAGCACACTGTCTTCGTTGGCAAACTGCGACGCGCACTCCGCCTGGCACAACGACTTCTCTAGGTGAGACCCCTGCCTATGTGAACTCCTCGTAGCGAAGCGACCGATACACAGTCTTGTGTTATTTATAAGAACAATTTAATGTCATAGCCGATGTCCGTAGTGCCCGTATCACTTTACTGTAATGCTAAGCATGATCCAACAAATGTATAGACTTGCACTATTTTAGTTTTGTATCACGTTTTTTATTTCACTATCTGAATAAATGAATGACTTCCCGGAAATGTGAAATTTTTGCTCTCAACTCTCAACATATTTTTTCGAATAATTATTAGCTTAGCTTACGCTTCTGTATTTGATGTGTAAATGTAGATACATTCGCTAATTTTATGTTCATTTCATTAATTAAATGTTCAGGATCGTGAAGGGTTTCCCTCCGGTATCGCCCTTCATCGGAGTTAGCCCTACGCTCTGCTACTTGCTGAAAGAGAAGAAGCCCCTATGTTGCCTTCAATTGGCGCAAGTGTGTGAACATTGCGCATATCGAAACGCTAAGGAGTATCAATGGCAAAATAAAACAATTATTCTAGCAGCGGACTACGCATCCAACGGAATATACAATTTTATAATCCCCCTTCGTGCTCACTTCAGATCAAAAACATCCCTCAATCCTATAATCCTCCTCTTGGACCGCAGACCTGACGTCGCTTTCCTCGATGCCATTTCCTACTTTCCTCTCGTCTACTGGATGATGGGAACAATTGATTCGTAAGTTGCCTATTTTCTGTTCAGTCTTTGTATTAATTATACGATTACTTATCTCCACTTGTTTCTTCAGACTGGACGACCTACTGAGAGCTGGAATAACTCTCGCTGAAAATGTGGTAGTGGTGAACAAAGAGTTGTCTAATTCTGCAGAAGAGGACAGTCTGTCAGATTGCAATACAATCGTCGCTGTCCAGACGATGTTCAAGTAATAATCTTGTCCATTAATTAACACATAAGTATTAACCCTGATGCGATTTAGCTAAGCGAATTTAAGAAGCGAATCACGGTAGCGAATAGCAATTTGAAAATTGACCATTACATTGAATGAACTTTTGTTCTGTTGCAGATTCTTCCCGTCAATAAGATCGATAACCGAGCTATCGCAGTCATCCAATATGCGTTTCATGCAATTTCGTGCACATGATAAATACGCTCTGCACCTCTCAAAAATGGAAAAGGTAATGTGACAATATGAAGTTTTTAAAACCATTTTTATACGATAGGAAGGCAAAGAAGCTAAGCGAATCCTGTCGCTTAGTATATGTGTCTAGACGACCCATTGCCAACCTTAAGACCTAACCTATTGTTTGTGGCACATCTGTTATTTTTCTCTCATCAACGCTTTTACTTATAAATCAGGAAACTTTTTTGGCTTAATGAAAATCCACTCGATTTTTTATTCATTATGTTTATTATAAATCCAATATATAAAATTCTCGTGTCACAATGTTCGTTCCCATACTCCTCCGAAACGATTCGACCGATTCTAATGAAATTTTATATTCATATTCAGTAGGTGTAAGAATCGGCTACTATATATTTTTCATTCCCCTAAATGTTAAAGGTGGTCCACCCCTAATTTTTTAGACAATATATTTTGTTTCTATGTTTTTATGATACAGCACATAAAAATACATACCAGCCCAAATTTTCACTCCTAAATTTTATATATTTATGTGGCAAAACGACGTTTGCTGGGTCAGCTAGTATTTGTGTATTATTATGTATGTATAATGTATATCATATCGATTACAGCGAGAGAAAGAGCGCGGTTCCCACATATCGTACATGTTCCGGTTACCTTTTGCCGCTGGCTCTGTATTTTCCGCATCAATGCTGGACACACTGCTCTACCAGGCCTTTGTCAAGGACTACGTTATCACGTTTGTCCGTTTGCTCTTGGGGATCGACCAGGCGCCTGGATCCGGATTCCTTACCTCCGTAAGTTAATTACTTTTGCATTTTGCGATTGCATTTAACATGATCCACCGCCATTTCATTCATCGCCATCGTGCTTTGCGATAAATTTTTTGCGAATGTTTCGCTACTGTAAATGTTTTAATGTGTCACACTAGAATATTATATTGTAACGTTTTAAATTGTCAGATGAAAATAACAAAGGAAGACATGTGGATCCGTACATACGGTCGGCTTTACCAAAAGTTGTGTTCGACATCTTGTGAAATCCCAATCGGGATATATCGTACCCAGGACACTAGCCTGGCCGAACCGGCCCACCACGTGAGTATGTCGCCTCGGGGCTCGCCAAGTTGGTTATGGTCACGCCTCATGGGAATGCGAACATCGCGTCCATCGGTGAGTAGGTTACTTACACAAATATCTCCTTAAATACAGTCCTTCGCTATCACCTACCGCTCTGATAATCTCTTGTATCACCCGATGATCTATGTTTCACTTTCTAACAATGTATCGTTCTTAACTTGTGTAGTCCTTGCCCTTGGACTGTATTTCGGGCTTTTTTTCGATGTAATTTTTTATGTTTTCCTCAAAAGTGAGGCACACAACCATCAATATTTATTGTAACTGCGCGCACACTTGTGGCGTCTATGTAATTAGTTCAGCATCTAAGTCTACAAAGTTTTATATTCTTACACGAATCTCAATCTTATTTTATGAAATACACGAGCTTAATTTTTATATATGTTTCATTGCAAACTGCTACCAGCCAAACAAAATAAATACAATTGCTTCTGCGTCGACACCAAATTAATTGATCGGGTTACCCTGGACAAAAGCGTCGTGTTGGCGTCGTATACAGTGATGATCGCAGTCCCTTGGTGCATGCACCTTAGTGTAGCCGCTCCCTAGTTGATATTACTTCTAATGTAACTGAACATTAACATAAACACAGTCTTACTATACAATGACATACACACTATATATATCGACAAAATTTTAGTATTCCAAATTAAAAAATGATATAAATAACAATATACCAATAATAAACTATTATTATGTATTAACATACCGTTTCATGGGTAGGAATTAAGTACTTAATTTATATAAAATACTTGCATGTTTCACCGAGGGCCTAGCATTTGCAATAGAGGCTTGATTATCGATAAAATTACTAGTGGCCGGCATGAATTGACTTCATTCTCTTTAGCAACTATCATTATTCATTATATAACTAGACGCATGACTGGTAAGATTAGCTCTGACCATAATAGTTACACAATTGTTATATTTCATACATCTATTGATTCTAAATTTAAATTATTTACTCTTGTCATATAACTCACTTTCCATCGACGAGTGTTTATGCGTGTGTGCGTGTGTATGTGTGTGCATATTGAGTAGAGTGTACATAGTGTATGTAGGTGTGCGTAAATGGCAGAAGTGTGAAAAGATAGTTACAGCAGGGCGACTCGAGTGAGGAGACGAGGGAGGGAGCCCAGGGGGCGCGCAAGAAGAGCTCCAAGTCTCCTACGGGCTGCCTCAGTGGCTGCTACGGCGATCGCACGCCGGCGGTAAGCACTCCGCGCCTCTCGAGCCGGTTAAGGGACTTCGAAATCCGCTCGACTCATTCCCATTCACATCAGCCCCTTGGCCGGCTCCACCTTACGGATATTATTTTCTGATACAATTAATCCGCCTCAAGTAGTGGGTCTATACCATAAACTACCTCGGGGATGTTGCAGGTACTCGATCATTTAATTTATAATTAACTAGTGATTCGACATTACATTAGTTGTCACCCGATTTGAAGACGATCACCTTGCAGGCTTTAGATAACCATAGTTTAGCGGTAGACGTTACGTGTCGCAAACGTGCACTGCCAGCACTAACGGCACACAGGCACTAACTGATGTTACTGCAAATCTACAGCTTCATTCCACATTCAAAATTATGTCAACAAAACCATCTCTATTAATGATACTCTATATTTGCAATAACTTCAGCACAGTTTTGTTAATTAATAACCATGAAAATGTAGACTCAAGACACTAAACAAAGTTTTAAACAGCGATAATGGCCCTTGTACTAAGGTCGAAATTCTAGTTGCTAAGTATAATTCTTCGTTTTTAATCGAATACGAACGAAGCATGTGGAAAGGTACGTCCGAGCACGGTACGATATGTATTAGCTTTCAACAACAAACACACTTTATACTGTATATTAGCTAGGTACTTCAATTAATTGAATTGATAAAGAGGATTAATTCACAGTACACGACGAGCTTAGCTGACGAGGCGAGGGATAATCATGCTCAGCAAATTGAGAGGGCGGAAATAGCCAATTTGGTGCGCTCACGCATGGAATCTCTTAACCTGAGCGGAATAGATTATGATGACGTCAGCGAGAAGAGAAACAGTCTCTCCTATGTCATCATCAATCCTAGCTGCGACTTGAACTTGCAAGAAGGCGATATAATGTAAGTCCATATTATACACATTTACGCTTTTGTTGTCCCCTACTGAGTCTTATGAATGGCTAATTATATTCTTGCCATTTTTCTTATCTCGTGTGCAATAGAATTTATGATTTTTAGCAGTTATGTTTTTACATTTTCTATTTCTTATATAAATCTTTTGACATGATCACCATCATGCCTAACTTACCATTTGCCTTTATAGAATTCCATTCTGATATACTCGTACCTATGAGCAGAAAGATATGCGTAATTTATAACATTCTTTCAATCCAAGCTAACTAAGCATTCCTCAGGATAGAAACACGTTATATTATTTAACATGTATTCTATATTTTCACATTTTCCAGATATCTGGTCCGACCGTCGCCATTCTCGGCTCAGAAGACTTTCGAACGCCACAACAGCAGACGGAAGTCGAACATCAGCTTCTGTTCTAGCACGATGATGGCTGGCACGAGTAGCCGCCGTGGCTCAGCCGTGGCCGGCCTGCCCAGCCTCTCAATGCGGGCACCACCGCTCTCCACCACCAAAGCTAACTCGCTGTCCCTCCCCGACAGCCCCACCACCCTGACTGACTTCCGCGGTCGCTCCAACTCTTTGCGCGTAGTAGATGACGCCCTCCTGCGCCGGTCTAGCTCACTGCGACAGGGCATCACATCACGTCGCCGAAAGAGTAGCCTGGAGGAAATCGGGATTACCCATTTCAACTCTCTTCTGCTGCATCAACAGCAACAGCAACAACAAGACGCCGAGGCAATCCGAATGGCTTTTAATGGCAGTATCGGTCTGGAGGTAACGCCGCCCGAGATGGAGCAGTTATCAGCGTTTGGCGCATACCAGGATGTAGCGGCGGCTCTGCCGTCTGGAAGCAGCCTGCGCCCGGGCTCGCCGGTCCCAGAGCGTCTACACGGTACCATCGTATGATATAACCGGGCGCGGGGACGAAGAGTCAGATATCGACGACCCTGGAACAGATACTAAATATTTATGGAGTAATAACTCCGTACCAACGCTCACACTGACATGATAACCGCGATTTTGAAATTTTAAAGTATTTTTCGCCTCCGTTAACATATTACGGATCACTTTGTAGCGTATCAATTGTAGCACTTGGTGTTTAAAGTTTGGAAAGTGTATAAGAAATATCGTAATCAATATCTATATAATACATTTATCATATGATAATCTGTTTTGTGTGTTAATTGTTAGTCTTCTGTAATTGTCAGCAGGCTTCGTTACATCGAGATGTATTCAAAAATTGAGTGTTCTACGGTAGATTTAGTACTGCATAGATATTTAACAGTCTTTCAGTATTTGTGTGGAGCCAGTCCTCTTATTATTCCACCTACGCACGTATTGTAGTGTTATACCCAATAACTTTCTGATGATAATCTTCGGAGTGATTTCATCTAAATGGGGAGTGCATTGTTAGCGGGATCAACTAGATAGTTAGATAGTACATAGAGAGACAACGTTGGCATAAGGCTGTAACATATATACTTACGCTTCAATCCTTACTTATAGTATTCTGTATTGTAAATATGGTACTTAGCTGTGCTAATTACTGTAAGCGCAAGCTCTTCTTGGATCTATTTTAACTTCAGGCGTAAATACGTCTTAAAAATTAGCAGTAAATATTAGTATAAGATTTCTGTTTAAAATATATACAATTATAAAATTTGTGGTTAGGACATTAAGTCTTAGGAAAAGTTTGATTAAAAGGTATTTTTTCTTGGCGAGATTTTGTTATGAAATCTCGCGACTATGTGCACACAAGTATAATATTGTCACGTCATCTATGCACATTTGCACCCACGTAATGGATTCAGAATTATCTGTAAACCTTATTGTTAAATGGTAGAGAAAATATTTCTAGTATATAGAAGTAGCAATGAGTGTAACAACGCATTTATTTAACTTTATTCAAATATGATATAAATTGTAATTCTTGGCAAGGATGCCCTTCATGTAATCAATGCTAATAAAGGCGACACTAAAAT
>JAOSYY010000008.1:4605187-4621470 GCA_025727935.1 Hebomoia glaucippe | reverse complement strand
TTTCATAAGGTTCGGTCGAGCCGTTTCGGAGGAGTTCAAGTTCGAACACCGTGACACGAGAATTTTATTTATTAGATGAAACGGAATTAAACAAACTTAAAACAAAAATTGAATAAAACCGAACTTTTCCATCTGACGTTCAATTTTAAAGCGGGGAACGTTGATTGTCATATGTTCACGTCCTAGATTTTTGTGAAGCGTTATTAATAGTGAAAAGTATTTCGCAAACAAGAACTCTACGTAGTTCACCGTGGATCAAGAGCTCTTTGATTTCATGTTTTACAAGTTAGCGTTGACGTCACATAGTTGCGCGCACTCTAACAAAGTTTTGTTGGGGCAATAAAATTGCAAATACCTTCATTTGTGTTACGAGCATTTATAAAGTACAATATACAGACGAGTACCCCTTAATCATTTACGGACGGAGCTCGAGTACAGCAGCTTATATTTAATAACACTCATTAAAATAATCTTTTGAAATACTTAAAACTTACTGTCTGTTCATGCAACTTGTGTAAGCTGATTACGCTCACTAGTTGAAACTCACTTCACAAATATTACGGTAAGCATGAACGTTAGAAAGATACGGCTCTTTAACTGAGAGTTTGAATAGAGTTATTAAAACAAGCGACTTACATCTTTAACTTTTTGAATAGAGGTCGCAAAGTCCAAAATAGTGTCGTCCTCGTTAACTGACCGCCTTGAATTGGACGGATGCGGCGATTGCGGCAAGGGCGGCAGAGCCCGTCTCACCGGCGGCGGCGGCGACTCGCGACCTATCTTCTCCACGCTGTCTCCATCACTAGGTCTCCTCCAACGGAACAGATTACAAAAACTCTGTTTTAAATTCATCGAAAGTATCCTAACCGGTGACATTTTCACCTTCGTACCCTGATTCCCTTTCTTCTTCGTATTTTCAACTTCCATGATGCTACAGTCTTTTGAGACGTTCTCTTTGTGCTTCTTACTCTTCACGTTCATGTCCGCCGTGTTTTTATTGGCCTTCTTATGGTTGTTATTGGTCTCGACAGTCTTTGTCTCATTGCTCTCCTTCAGAAACACCGCCGTACTGGATTCCTTGACTCCTTGTCTCGAATGCACTCCGGTGTTAGTCAATATCGTGCTGTTCTTTTTGTTGAGTGTGTTCCGACATTCGGAGTCACTGGAACTCGAGTATAGCGTGTGCAAATACTTCCTCATTTCACGTAAAGTCAAATGTAACGAGTCCGTGTCCGATTCCGCGGACATCTTTTTTCTACAGGAGGAACCGGGCAAGGAGTGTCTTTTTATCTTCGTATCCTTATACTTTGCGTCTTTTGGCTTGTAACTTCGTTCAAATGGAGTGTTATTAGTGCTCAAATTTAACGTATTAGTCTTACTACGACGTTTGTTTGTTCGCTGTGGTCGTTTCCCCTTACCTCTGGCGTTGCCGTGATTCGGTCGTATCATATCAATAGGCACCGCGTATATATCACTGTCAAAGGGAACATTGTACATATCAGTAATATCAGACGTTTTAGCAGAGAGAGTGTCGTGAGAAATAGCCTGCGTTATGAAACTCGAATCGTCTGTTTGAAACTGTGTTATAAGAGAATTGTGACTACTCGACAGTCGAGACGAGAGGGAGTTTCTGGAAGAAGGCCTTGTGCCACGACAGGGACTGAGGTGTAGTAGTCTGGGACTTGCGAATCGATGGTTAAGACATTGTCGTCTCTCATAAAGTGTTTCTGGCTTCAGTTTTCTGGGATACATCGGGGAAACGTGACTTGATGTCACTGGTACATATTTTAAGCTCGACGATATCGGTTTTAATATATTATCATTGGTACAAATAACAGATGGAGGCACGCACACAGCCAAACATTTTTTCTGGGTCCCAACAAACGCAGCCGTACATTCTACATTTGTTGGGACGGGGTTATCCTGAAAGAAAAAAGACATTACTAGTAAGAATCAAATAGATAAAAAATATACTCCATCGAGATACGAGACAAATTCAGAATTAAATCAATTAATAATATTTGCATCTTGTTGTTTTTCAGGGTAAAACGTGTTTAAAATTATTTTCACCTCACAAATTATTACCCACAAATGCCATGTTTCAGTTTGAAGAAATATATTTTGCATAATATATAATTTGAAAATCTTTAATTTCATTTAAATCGATGTAAAATAGTGATGACAACGTGTCAATTTATTAGGTCGATAGCTGATCGTGGTTCGCTTTACAAAGGCTACGCTGGTAACAAACTGTACTCATCAAGTTAATAAAATTCACTATACATATATCCCTAACAACCAGTGAAATGCACACGGTCAAATGACACCTAGCTTTTATCAATGAACACCGACCAATTGCAAATAATTACCCGTACACTAGGAATAGATGAGTAGAAATCTAATGAATTACAACACAACGCAGGTGTTATATTAAATAATCACAAAGTTATACAGGGCTGTTCCTGAAAACAAAGACAGGTTGTAGTATTAATGACACCTTTGATGAAGGAACGGAATAAAATTCGTACCTGACTAAAAAAAAAAGTAATATTTTTAAAACGTTTTATTAGCGTTATTTCGCACTATCATGTTAGACAAGCTGTTTTTGTTATCACGTTTCATTGCTGGTTCTTTTTTTTAGTAAAGTAATGTTTTTTTACAAAACTATCGTTTCATTTATCTGTACTTACAAGATGAAGCGTAAATAGTGCTAATAAAAAGTATTAAAAATATGTCTTTTTTTTGTCACAATCGATTTTTTTTCCGTCCCTTCATCAAAGGTGTCATTAGTTCTATCACCGGTCTTGTCCCCAAACACCATGTAGATTGTAGATCCATCGGATTTTCAGTTTTAGAACTACTTAATATATAATTCTCACAATGTTTGCACTAACTGACTCAAAAATGTGAAATTGAAATTTGTTATCAAAATAAAGACAAAAAGATGTGGTTTTGTATCCTTTAGCTAAACCCCGTCAGAGTCAACAAACTAGAATATTAATTTTGCAAAATTCGCTTGAAAATTACCCGTTTCCGTTCCAACTTTTTAATAAAATTGTCATTATAACAAGTTCACAATTAACTCACCCCGCGCATTCTGTACTGGAACGTTTCATTAACAAAAGCTGTAACTTTTAATTTACCTTCCAAACGATAAAAACTTAAAGCAAGTTCCTTTTGTCACTGGAGTTAGTATTGTGCGATTAAAAAGCACTTTACATCGAATACTTTACCGGCATTTGAGAATTTCAGATATGTACAATCCGACATTACAAAATCAGGATGGAACACTACGAACGGAGCCAAGGAGCCATTCATATGACGAGAAAAAATGTGGTGTCGTGCCAATATCGACGCTCCGTTATTTCATGGACTTATCCGAGTGAAACAAAAGAGTTAGGGATGTGCATCGCGAAGTAGCGTTAAAAAAAACCTTTATAACACGCATAATTGATGTGTCTGGATTTTAATTTCATACTTAAAACTCCGCGAACCACCTGCGGTAGTCTGGTAATGTATGTGACTATGCCAGGAATCGCTGATGTCGTTAAAAGGGATTTCAATTAGCTTAGAATCTCATTCCAGACGTCGATAATGAAACGACTAACGATTACACAAAGTGGTCTGTTTGCAGTCATAATATTTTTAATTATTTCCAGGATAACCTGCCTTGTGTAAGATAATTAAGCTGTCACTAAAGGCGGCACAAGTTAGAAGTTTAGAGGACGCCGTATTCGAACTATGTGAACTTCACTTGCCTAGGCATCTGCTTTATGTGAAATATAATTTTGAGTATTTTAGTTGTTAATATCCGACATCCAGGAAGTTTGAAGTCTAGGCCGCTAAGTGTGGTTTTATATAAATTAGTCTAAGAGCTTAATACACTGCTTTAATTTAGTGGCATATCATAAAATGAGTCGTTAGTTTTTTGATAATATGCGTAAAACTCATGTTTGTATGTAACTATTGAAACCTATACCTTGTTAACATGACTTAAATACAAAAATACACATTTAAATCATTCTCGAATCCACTTAAACGCACAAAAACTTTCATCGACAACGGTACAGCCGTTCAGGAGGAATTTAATTACGAATAGACGCACTGAAGACTCGTAATTCACAATTGTTTTTTCTGAATAGTTAATAGAGGAAATGTTAATTTTTTACTTATCTGTACTGTAATGCTGGTAAATAATTGAAACGCAATATAATATATATTAAGCAAATATATGACCAATTCTGTTTGAGAATAATTGAATGTTTCTATTGAGAACAGCAATGATGATTAATTTGCAGAACACTATTATAGAACAATAGTCAGTACAATAATTAATATACAACAAAAACGTAATTATGTTAGCTTTGAAAGAGCACAGATACAATATAACTAATAATTAATTATTATCAATAGCTATCTTAAAATTCATCAAACGTGAATATCGATCTCATATTTTTCAACAATAAAATTACTAACCCTGATTTTTGAAATACCTAATTTCAAATGATTCATTAAAAACTATTCGCATACAATGAGACATTAAAATCGCGATTGTGCTATTTCATTGCTGAATTGTTAGTTTAAAGATTCGACAAACAAATGACGGATACAATCGCTGTTTCCCCCTCGGATATCCGCGGATACATATCCGGCACTTCGATAGTTTTATGTGTGTATAATAACTATGTATTCTGAGTTATCTGTTCTGTTTAAATTGAAACATTTAAGAGGTGCTACTGTGAAAAGAAAATGAAAACATTTATTTTTTATTCACATAGTGAAATCCTTTAAATCTATACAGGATATACAAAAAAATATATACAACAACAACTAGTTAAAACGTATCATATACTTTTCAATCTTAGTAAAAAAATATTAAACTCATCCCTTATATATATATATATATATATATATATATATATATATATTGTCGTTGTTGTGTTAACACTCATAATACCCGAACTTTACCTACCCCCGTAATATGTCCAAACTATGCCAAAAAACTATATATAAAATATTTAATAAAAGAATATATCGTTTTGTCACAGCTAACATGTCTACAACATGTATGCGTGTGCCTTTACGGTTGTCCAGCTCACAAATCTGTTCACAGACTTGACGATTTTCCCTGACAAAGACAGAATTGTCACCATTCCAAGCCTACAGCTGTCCGGCAACTAATATCCTGGTAAGATCAATATCGTATGAATCAAACATCAATATCTGTTTAATTAGTATTGTAGAACAAACACTGCTAATATACATAGCTTCGGGCCTAAGTTTGCGACCGTACAACTGGGATATAAAACCTGTCACACACAGATATATCTGTCTCGAGTGCAGGTCAAGCTTTAAGCTAAAGAAGATGATTAGATTTTCCCATTTCATTCAAAACTCGATATGCGAGTCCACTTCAAATATACGCTTTGTATTCTGTTGAACCACATTTATGTTGGATCGAGGTATTCCCGATAAATTTCAATTATATACTCTAGGTTTAGGTAAGCCTTGTGGTACTAGAGCCTTTCACAATCCTGAAACCTAAAACTTTGTCGAGTATTGAACGTTAACGTTTCCTAGGGTTTCTGTTGTAGTCGTTTCATGATACACACTTTTATTACTATTACTTAGAAATTAATATAATTTTATAAGTTAGAAGCATAACAGCAACAATTAGTATTTGACCCATACATAAAATCAATACAGAGACTAATTTTGAAGTATTAAATATGTACAATACAGCGCGTGGGCCTAATTTGCCTTGTTTGCTAAATGGATAAGAATATGTTATGAAGCAGACCCAGTGACGTGTCCATGTCATACACATCACGATTGTTACTAATGCATACATTAAAGTTTCAATAATTATTTGAAAATCTATTAGATATATTTGGCAACATCAAAAAATGTAACGTGCACATTTCGATAACAAAGAAATTAATCCTAAGAAATAAACGAGAAAGTAAGTTTGTTTGTTACGATTTTGATAACATTTAAAAAAACTGCGACTCTTGGGGACTTATTTAAGAAAATAAAACTTGAACGATAAGATGGCACAGGTGTAAATTGTTTAAGTTATCATAGGATTTCACTGTTTTGTTTGCAATTATTCAACGATGGCCAAGATCGCTTTTTTTAATCGTAACGTTCTCATAATAACTTACACAAAATTCTCTTCGCTTCACACGAATAAGGTGTAGATTATAATGGCACGTTAAGGGCTCGTACGAACGTAAGGAGAATCAAAAAGAAATGTAATTGCTACACCCTTGTGTTCACTCTACGTAATGACTCGTCTTTTAATTTCAAGCGCAATATTAGCATAAAATGAAATTTTTACATTTTTGAAATTAGTAACGGTATATTATATCAAAGTTCCTTCTAATATGTCACAGATAAATTATAAGGAAACCTTATATATCAAATTGAGACAAGATTATAATAAAACAGATATTGAAGACCAGCAAAAATTAATTACATTTAGAAAAGCAAGGTTTTTTCAACTTACATTAGGGTAAATAACGCCTTCTAGTTGCTACGATTCTAATTTGACTCTACCAAAAAATTCATACTTTCTTATTGTGTTCTCATAGAAGCCAAATTTAATTATATTTATGTCGGGAAAACAAAACTGATATTAATATAATGTGCCCATCATCAGAGACCTTAAAAATATATTTAAAGTTAATTTAACTACGTTAATTTTATTTGTGTATAAAAGAATTCAACAGAACCGCACGGGAAACTATGAAAGTAGCTGTCAGTTTTACATCTGCTTAACAAAAGAAATTAACACTAACACTTTGTTCCCATACAATATTATGAATTTTAATTTTTTCGTTACTTTAGCAACTTTTAGTTTACCTAATTTTTAAACCATCCCTGTATCATAACGATCGAAACAAAAAATATATTAATTCGAAACAGTCAAGACTTTCTTCATTTATAGCAATTTTAAATATACAGGTGTAAAAAGACCGCTCCCGAATACGAAGTCGGGTGATAGTACTAATGACACCTTTGATGAAGAGACGCAAGAACATCGATCCTGACTAAAAAAAAACATATTTTTAACACTTTTTATTATCGTTATTTACGCTCCATCTTGTAAGTAGGTATAGCTACATGAAAATACAGTTTCATAAAAATACATTACTTTACTAAATAGAAGAATCAGCAATGAAGCATGTTAACAAAAACAGCTGGATTAACATGATGGAGCGAAATAACACTAATAGAACGTTTTAAAAATATGATTTTTTTTAGTCAGGGTCGAATTTTATTCCGTCCCTTCATCAAAGGTGTTATTAGTACTATCACCTGTCTTCGTTTTCGGGAGCAGTCCCCAAACATCCTGTATAGTGTAAGAAATAATTTCATCGGTAGTAAGAAAATTTTTAATATGGCTTTGAAGTAATTCCAGGGTATCTGCTTTCAAAGCACAGGGAATTATACTAAAATAAAAGGCCTATTAATATTACGCGTCGGCGGCGTCCTTCCGAAGTCTTCTTACTTGTTCGTATCATAGAACGAGGAAAGAATTTTTATTAAAATATTATACTTGATAAAGGAACGTAGTCATCTAAGGCCCGATTCAAAGTTTATTATCTTTAACACTCAATCTATCACGTCATGTTAGAGAGAAAATTCTCTTTAAGTAAGCCTTTTAATTCTCTAACGAGAAAAGAAAATAACACACTGCATTAATTATAATGGATACTTTAAGTATAAATATATTAGATTGAACAAGAATAAAGTACGGCGTGAACTTCATAAGTAAGAAATATTCCACTCAGTCCTTCCGTTTTGTAAAATGCATGTCGTATCTCCGCGCTAATAGTCACAAATCAACAAAAACCACCTTAATTTTATCTGAATACGTAATATTATAAGGCAATATATATACAGGGTGTTTGGGGACTACTCCCGAAAACGAAGACCGGTGATAGTACTAATGACACTTTTGATGAAGGGACGGGAAAAATTCGAGCCTGACTAAAAAAAAAATCATGTTTTTAAAACGTTTCATTAGCGTCATTTCGCTCCATCATATTAGTCCAGCTATTTTTGTTAACGTGCTTGATTACTGTTTGCTTTTTAGAAAATTAATGTATTTTTTATAAAACTATCGATTCATTTAGCTGTACTTACAAGATGGAGCATAAATAATGATAATGAAAAGTATTAAAAATATGCCTATTTTAATCAGAATCCGTGTTTTCGGGAGCAGTCCCCATACAACTTGTATATTTGTCTCAATGATTGTTTTCATTTCATAAAGTTCTTTTGCGTTGTGTAAAATAAAATTTCCTATTTTTTTATTCCTACATATTTCTTTGTTTGAAATAAATCCGATAAAGGCATCTATACCATATCCACAACTTTTTAGGTTATTTTTGTATGCGAATCATGTCTGTTTTATGTACACGCGGAGTGTATTGAATTACGTAGACCTAAATCAAATATATTTTTCACCGAAAAGTAACAATACACTCGAACATTATTTTTATTCTATACTAGCTGACCCTCGCAACTTCGTCTGCGTCACAAGATTATATACGGACTTTATTTCTTTTAAGAATAAAAAATATTGATTTCCGATAGAACCATGTTTGACATATAGGCCCAGTTTGTATGGGAAAATATAATTGTTGGTTTCAGTGTTATCCTCTTATTTTATTCAAGTTTTTTCACCTTTTAAACCTTCCCTGGACCTCTACGAATATTTTAAGACTAAAATTAGCCAAATCTGTCCAGCCGTTCTCGAGTATTAGCGAGACTAACGAACAGCAATTCATTTTTATATATATAAGATTTACTTATTGTTTATAATATTTAACATTAATTTAAGTAAGTAGACATATCTACACATCGCTTGTTGCCTTAACAATAGTGACTCAAAAATATATTGACCGCTTCACGAACTAAAGGGAGGTCCACTTAATATGCTAAGAAAATTCTCAGTGAAAACCGAGAAATCCTGAAAACTTTTCTTAATAATTCCTATAAGCACTAACCGAGTCTACACTCATTCACAAAAACAAAGGCATATAGAACTTTTAAAATATCGCATCTACAGGATTATAGGATTATTTAAAATTTTCATATTTTTATCAATTAGTAAGTAGAAAAGAAACCTTATGATTAGATCACTTTTATTAAAAACTCTGTTTTAAATAGGAATCGTAATTGTAATTGTCCTTTTTACCAATAACTATATTAATATTTATGTAATTGACAAACACATACATAGAAATAAATACTTTAAACTTTTCCCGAAGAATACGAATTTTATAATTTTCTTTAAAAATTAATACTTGAAATAGATATTATCACTTATCTTTATTTAACACGCTCTTTATATTTTAATTGCCCTTATTCACTTTGTGCAATGCAATTTTTTTAAACTTCCTTCTACTTCCATAAACACATACATTAAGTTGAAAATTACAACGTTTTACATAACATATACTACTTTACCAATTTAGAATTCCGATCTGCCTTTCCATTAATATAAAAAGAACTTCGGGACAATTTCAACCAACATAATTTCTACAATAAATATGAAGTTAATTTCATACATATCGAAACATGCAACAAAAAGATGAATTGAATTTGTTAAATTCAGGCAGGTCGCACATCGCTGACTAGTCAATTTTATTTCTAAAATCGAGAATACGTAATGCTCTACAATATAACGCAAGCGTGTTCAAAGCGCTAATAGAAATTAATATTCTTTTTTACATATAAGTATAGCAGACGAATTTAACGGATATTTTTAAAGTGAGGTCTAATTAGATTAGTGACTACGTGAAAATATACTAACTAGCACTACGAGAATCGAATGCTATATATAGAAATATTTTCCTAAATTAATTAGCGAACGGTATATTTGTTTGAATCTTTAGTAACTCCATTAACTGTCGAATAAGAATTTATTTTAATGCAAGCTTAAAACAAAAATTACATTTACAAGTTGAGGAAAGAGATCGCGCAGCCGTCACTAACCTGAAACTCGGGTGGTGGTTCTATGGCATTAAGGATGACCTTCCCCGGGCCTTTTTTGACTGTGTTGAAAAAGTCACCGCAGATTCGCTCCGAAGCGTCGGCAGACTCGCAGGGCGACAGCGACCGCTCGTCGAAATCACTTTCCTGTAACTGTCGCAAACACGAACGACACCGTTGCATTTTATTATATTAACAAGTGCTCCCGTGCAGCGTGGTGCATCACTGAGGGCTAGCGGCGGAGTGAATTGTAGTACCAAGTTATGCGTGAAACAGGTTGTTAATTTAACTACACGAAGAACCATCTCCGGATAACGGTGGGCGTTGATATTGTTGAAAGCAACACCCTTGCACTATCTCCGCCCCTCAGAAGCACGTTATAATTATAATATTTATAAAGCGTAAGGTATGCTTCGTAACTTAAAAAATAGATAAGAATTACATTTGCAGGAACGAAGCTGCTCGTTTGATTCATATATCTTATTTACTGTATTAACATTCATATATTCAAGTTTTTGAATAATCCATCATCATCAGACGTTCACGTACATATAGAACGTTTTAATAACGTGTTCATAATTTACGCCATGAAATAGATAATTTTCGTCTTTTAAGTACTCTATTAGTTTTTGATCTTAGCTCGATATATTTAAAGCTAAAGGTTTAAAGGCTTTTTTGCTGTTTAAGGATGAAATTCAGCTCTGTTTAATTATTTTGACAATAATAACCATGCATCTAATGTTTATTTTTTCATTACTTTTAGTAGTCCATATAATTTATAATAAAAGGCGTAAAGCAACAAATTCGATGTGATTGCGGTGCAAATTCAACGGTATAACAGAAAACAATAAAAATCACATGACAGCTGGTGATAAGAATTCCGAAATGAATGAAGGTTTCTGCGACTCTTATAAATATTAACGTTTCACAAAAAATCAGATTTAATTTTATTACACTAACTTTTCCCGCGGTTTCGATCGCTATTATGTCGATTTTGTCAATCATTTATAATTTCATGTCATTTTGCGTTTATTCATTGAAAGTACAGACACGCTACATCTAATATATAAAATTCTCGTGTTATAATGTTCGTTCCCATACTCCTCCGAAACGGCTTAACCGATTCCTATGAAATTTTATAGGCATATTCAGTAGCTCTGAGAATCGGACATCTAGTTATCATCCCCTAAAATGTTAAGGGTGGTCCACCCCAAAATTTTTTAGGCAATATTTTTTTGTTTTTATTGTTTTATGATATATGATATAAAAATACATACAATCCTAAACTTCCAACTTATATTTGGATATATTTATGTGGGAAACGATTGCGGGGTCGGCTAGTATGATATGGAAGTTAACCTATAATACAGTTTATTTTAAACTAAATTAATTATAGTTACAAAGGTAATATAATCATATTAAAGCGTTGCAATAAAGTGGAGTTTCAAAAACAAATTTACTTCCTCTGTAAAATAATTAAGCTTTAAAATAGAGAGTATTTCATAAAATGACTTCAAATTGCATTAGTTTCTACGTATGGTAACATGAATAGTACACTGGTATTAGCTTCAAGAGAAAAGAACAATAAAACTGGTTCAAAGGGCACAAAGCCGATTAATTAAATAATATATAATGTGTACTACGTTTTTAACATAACCGTTTCTATGAAAATATATATCTTGTATAAAATTGCAATATTCAACCCAGACTTTTTCACCCGGAAGCTATAACTAGTAACATCTAACAACCGTGCAGCGTTCCCATATAATTTAGTTAAGGAGAGTATCTGCGCTTGGCTTTTATAAAACACACTGTTACATATTTTCATATCACGTTTAGGCTTGTCCATAAATATAAACGAGGAAAATATATCTAATTGTTAATAACTCTAACTATATTCTTATTATAGACATATGTAAATTTCTGTATAAGATAACGCACCAGCGTAGAGGCGATCCGTAGCTCCAGGCTACGTCACATATTATGAGAACACAGCGACTACATAGTGTAGTCTTACATCAGATCAATTGCAAAAATACTTACACAACGCAAAATACAAAATATTAACTTAAAATTCAATTAATAGGTATCGTATACAGTGAATGCTTTTTTGTCACTTTTATAATCAAATTTTATCATAGCGTAAAATCTGGTATTCAAAACTGATTTCAATCAACGGTTTTCTGATTACATTTGTGACGATTAAACGAATATGTTTGACTTAAATCTTAATATAATGGAGCAATTATTTTGTATGTCGCGCTCCGTAATGAGGTCACAGACAGGAAATTTATTATTTATTCATAAACAGTATTCTACGATTTCTATTTTGTTTTTTTAGCCTGATCTATGTAATAAACTCTGCCACAAAATATCACTTATTTAATGATGTTCTGTTTATATAACTTTTATTTCGAGCAGTTGGAGTTTCGTAGATTAAGGTCGTAACCCACACTTCACTACTTCCCCAAATATGACCGGAGAAACTTTTTTCTATATTCAAAACACCTAAAGCTTTCAAGATACATTGACGTAAATATTAATAGTTATTTATATATTAAAGTCGTTTTTGTACTTAGTTTTTACTGCGTTATTCTTTAATTCAATTGGATCATTGGTGAACTTAGCATTGTCCGTTCGGTTCTTAATTTGAAAAAGTTTACTCAATGAAATGGTACTTCGCAAACACGCGTGAATACAAATTTTACATCGATCAATGAAGGCTCTACTCTATTAGGAAAAGGACATGCTTGCTAAAATTATAAACAACAGTTTAAGTTTGACCTTGAAATTAATATACAAATAAACCCTTCCGTGTAATACACTCAAAAATTTTTATAGTCATTACTTGTAACTGCAAATTACTAAGATATTTTGACATCTTTCGTGACCACGGCGAGCATAGGACTTAAACTCAGACTGAGTTGTAAATATAGACAGTCCCAATTTTGGCCAAGGTGAGACGTCTGCAGTGTCTACTGTAAATATGACTTACTAGTTTTCGCTCGTGGCTTCGCTCGCGATCATGTTGATTTTGTCAATCGCTTTTAGTTATCTAATTTGGGTAAGTTCATTTAATGTACCTAGAGACACGCGGTTTTAACCGATTTATAGACAATCTTTTAACCGCTTCGCGCCTTTGTCATCCACTTTTAGCTGTCTATCGTGTTATTTTTGAGGAAATTTATTGAATGTACAGACACGCAATTTTTTTACTTTGTATATTATCCAACAGTTCTGTCAAATATCTTCCCGCGCACCAAGAGGTTGGACGCCATTTAAGAGACTTCTACAATATCATAGCAACCAGCGCCATTATAGAGATATAATTATCGACAGCCATCGCTTCGTTGCTTTATAAATTTAATTAAGCGCGAAGTCTTCATCGAATATAACAAGTAGCGTGCATAAAAGTTATTAAAATTTCTGTCAGACGGGTAAACCTTGTGTTCATCGTTTTCTTGCATATTAAAGACTCAATATTCTTGTTTCCACTATTATACTCAAACGCTAATCAAAATTTAAGACCTATTTAAAAATGTGGGTACCTATCTTTTATAAATCTGTGTTGTGAAAATGATTAATGGCTAGTGTTTTTCAGTGACTTCGCTCGCTCGCTTGTCGATTTCGTTATTCACTAGTTGTTTGGTATATTATTTTTAGGTGAATTCTCTTAAAGTACAGACACACGGTTTCTTTTATAATATATATAGATAAAATAATAAGAAAAATATCATTAAATGCGGATAACATCGTGGAATACTTTCGTACATTAGGCTGTACATACTAACAGACAGACAAGAAGGTAAAAAAACATTTTATATGTTTTCTCGAACGAATGTTTAAATGGCCGTAACTTTTTGAGTGTTAAGTGGATTGTACTACGATACAATAATGAAAACCGCCTTTAAATCTGTAAGATGTATCTGAGAAAAGCTAGCACAAACTCACTGGCAAAAAGACAAACATTCTAAAAATGTTTTTTTTTTTGTTTACATTACGTTAATAAAGTTCCCTTATAAAGGTTTTTCATATACATCTTCAACAGATAGCGATTAGTTACATTTATATTATATGTACAGCTTATATATGTCGTTTATTAAGGGAATCTATAGTTTGCCGAGAATCAGCTTAACGTCTAAGGTTTATCCAATTATACGGCTCTATTAATTATAAGGTCTGCCCACAGTACACATAATATTGAGTTAATTAAAGCAAGTGATTCTACACCGCTCACCCAAGTCTGTTATATCCGATAATTGCACGACAACCAGAGATCTCGAATTAACTTGGGCCATAGGGGAGTGCATAATATTTCTATAATTAAATAAAACGATGTTTTTCGATGGAAATAATAATATACGCACTGAAGATGACGTCAACGATAAATAATTATTTACTGTGAACAATATAACAAGAGATTCCCCTTTGTTCAATAAAATCATAATAACTTGATAGAACATAGCCTGATGGCTTATCCAGATAAACTCATTAGCTATTAACAATTTTTTTTATCAATTAACTTTTTATAACATAGATATAAAATGAAAATACAAAAATAAAAATAGTATAAAAAGCCTAATCTGGAAGACCACCAGCATCGGAGCCCAAGTTATCGATGATTAGGGCCGCAGAGAAAGTAACTTTCACACAATACGTGCTGTGCCCAGGAGCACAGCCTTTTGCATCTGTCCCTTGATCCAACTATCTAGCGAGAGACTTTTCAGATGTTGGTCAAGACTCTTCGCTAGGAGACCGTTCACGCTAACAACTATAGGGAATGCTCGTCGAATCACACACAAAGCGGTTATCTCGTGAGCCGAGTCCAAGCATTTGCCAAGTTTGTCCTTCTCGGCCTTGACGAGATTATCGTCATGCGGGATTATTTTATTTTTATTGATTATTGGTGGCGTATAACAATTTTTATTATTATACATCACCAATAACTGTAACCAAAAACCGAAGTCTTAAAACGTAAACACGACAAATGCAAGGACTATTTTTATTTTTAAAACAAATAACCATCCCAGCGTACTTTCTGTCGTCAAAAAATCGTCGCACCTTATGTAGGGAGTCACATCGATAGATAGCAAATAAATATTTTCCGTATAACCTAATTCTAATTATGTTCACTCGAATAGTTTCTGAGTTTAGCGAAGTCACACATACAAACATCCTCTGGATGGATTTAACAAATCAACTGCAATAGAATGTGTTTAAATTGATCTACTTTAGCTACTTCGTAGTTAGTTTAACTGCGATGCGGAATCCGGTCTCAACAATGACTCCAAATCTATAGAACTGACTGAATTTAAGAACGTCGTCTCCTTTAATCGACGCGTAGTATCATTAAAAACTGCTTTCAAACGAGAGCTTTTAACTTCTCAACGTTTCTATAACTTGTAACAACGTGGCTAGATAATTAACGAAACTTAATTAAGGCAACAGTGTAATTTGAGGTGTGCATCATTGGTGGTCGAACGATGAGACCTCGGTAACTATCGATTCAAACTACGTGCCATTGGTACATTCACAGTACTACAGTACATAATATTAACATTAATCGTAAAATATCGTTCTACTTTTTATTTAACTAATAACATACCGAAACTCAGTAGCCAGCAACAAACAAACAGCAAATTTATAGAATATGCAATTAATACAGAAATATAGGTAGAATTTAATTTTGTTTGCAGATCGTTGAAAAGCCCAGGTTTATTTTGACGAAACAGAACTGTTTTATGGATTGTTTCCAATTTAACTTTATTTTAGTTTTCAATGCTTTCATTTTTGTGATGTTTATACGCTATAGAATATGCGAATGGTCTATAGTTTTAAATTGCCGTACTTCGCCCTGGATGGGAGCAAAAAATATTCCATATAAGTTTGTTTGTGCCAGTTTCAGAATCCGTTGGATGAATTGAATAGAATCCGTGCCTCTGTTAAGTTTCCACTGGAAACCGTACAGGTGTTCGATTGTTGTAAACATTGAAAATATTACGTTCTATTTTTAAAAAAGGATGTCACGATATTTCCGTATGATACCGATGTCTCATATAACGGCTTCGCTCGGAAATAAGGCACTGACGCTTATTGAGTTCTGCAAATATTACCTTTAAAGCCATATAATTTATAAATTACATGTTAATGTTTGTCAAAAATTAGTAGGAAATATATTATTAAATAAAATTGAAGTGTCCGTGTTTGACTGTTCGACAGTTTGTTCTCACTTATCTCTGATATGACAGGACTCTCGCGTCTATGTAAGTTGTGTTATG
>JAOSYY010000008.1:4547842-4605087 GCA_025727935.1 Hebomoia glaucippe | reverse complement strand
AGATGAAATGTCTTCTACACATTGGTGCTGGTTACATCTATCCTCTCAAGTGATATATTTAATACTCATAGGATTTGCTTCATTCCCTAATATAGTTATGGGGCTGCATAATAAGTTAATAGGACAAGATGTGAAAAAAGGTCGAGATCACCTTATGTGGGTATTACTCCAGTACATCTCAGGCAGTATACAAAGGAATCCATTGGCCACATTTCTACCTATTATCAAATTACATGAATTACTGTATCCTGAGAAGGAACCCCTGCCAGTGCCAGATTTTTCTAAAGCGTATTGTACACATCAATTGGCAGTCCTCTGTATATGGTTGCATTTGTTGAAGAAAGCCGAATCAGAACATAAGACGATGGTTATGCCACAAAATTTAAAAGTACAATATGAGTAAGTCGATAACTATACTGGTATATTTAAAAAAAACAAGTGTCTGTCTTCAATATCAACATAAAAGGTTTTCTTAATGCCTAAATAAATATTGGTGTTTATAATGGAAATAGTATGTATAAAATTTATCTGTCTCTAATCACTAGAAAATCTCTGGAAAGGCTGGATGGATATTGCTGAGACTTTCACTGGCAGATAGATGATTTTATGGCATAGGCTAATTTTATTGTATTGTAACTATTTGTGATGATATTGACGAAATAAAAATAGAATAGAGAGAGAAATGTTACATGCCAAACCATATATCAGTCAACCAGACAGACAGACAAAAATTTTATAGATTTTGTTTACATTGTAAGCATCATATGGATATGCCACATGCAGTTTAAAATCTGTTATTTGATATACAAACAAACCTTATATATTTATATTCTTATCTTGCAACTACTGGCTTCTTATACGTACAGATTGTATTTACAGATTCCTCCAACATATGATGTCTTCAAACAATGTCCCAGCGTTGGGTGGGTCGGACTATAGAATCGCACTTCTATGCAATGCCTATTCCACAAACCAAGAATTCTTTGCCCGACCAATGGGCATTATGATTGAAACGCTATTTGGAAACCAAAAAGCAATGCCTAATGGGAACCCCGCGGCGCCGTTACCTACTGTACCGTTATCTATGTGTATACTGGACAGTTTAACGTTACACTGTAAAATGTCGCTAATACATTCTATAGTCACGCATATAGCCAAATTGGCTCAGAACAAAACGAATATACCTAATATGATGGCTCCAGCACTAGTTGAAACGTACAGTCGCCTGTTGGTTTACACGGAAATTGAATCGTTAGGAATTAAAGGGTTTATAAGTGAGTATTTCTTTTGAGTCGTGTCCGTGATACTATTATGATAGCATTTTTCTGCGATTTTGCCTGCGTTGATTTTATTAAATGAAAGATTTTGTTACGCGCTCAAATAGCAGGTGTTTACCGGTGACCCGCCAGAATCCAGCTATCTCCAAGATCAGCCGGAACAAGTGGATACACAGACAAAAATCTTTTGAATTGCATTTTCTTTATGTGCCATTTATACTTGTACATACATAAAAAAGCGATCGTTATTGCGTTTTCACAATGGCCATTTGTTAAAATAAATGGCGTAATTTTTTTTAAAAAATACATTAGTGCTGTGATTCTCAACCACTGTGCCGCGGCACTTTTGTGTGCCTCCAAAATTTTTGTCATAAACTATTTATGCGGTGTGTTGTAATAATTAAAGAAAGGTTGAGAATCACTGCATTAGTGTATTCAATGTAAGTTTTACGTTTCAGATCAACTGCTTCCCAACGTGTTTAAATCTCACGCGTGGGGTATCCTTCATAACCTTTTGGATATGTTCTCTTATCGGATTCATCACATCCAGCCACACTATAGAGTCACGTTGTTGTCTAACATACATTCACTTGCCGCGTACCCGCAAGCCAATCAGACTCAACTACAGCTTTGGTAATATTTCACTACCTTACAAGACTAACTTCAGTCAGTGGTTTCGCTCATGTTCATTTTGATTTTTACACCGTCAGTTACTTTAGAATTTTAGTTAGAGTCCCTAATTTTTTTTTTATTATAATATAGCTTATAGCCTTTCTCGATAAATGTGATATCCGACAAAATGCATTTTTCACACAAAACGATAAGTCTAATTATTATTTTTCAGTTTTGAAAGTACAGCGCTTCGGTTGATCACCAGTTTGAGTAGTTCTGGGGTTCAAATGCAAATGTCGCGTGTTGTCACCGAACCTAAGTCCCTTGTTTCGAGTGAGAGTGAAGAACTCAACCGTGTTCTAGTCCTCACCTTGGCCCGTGGCATCTACATGACTGGTGCTGGTAAGAAGGCAATTACAGTTGTTTGTGACATAATAAATAGGGATACAGTGAGCCAATGTTAATTGTAACCTATTGCGGACATACCTTTTTTAGCGAGGTTTTTTAGCAATATACTTCTGCAACGCGGCACGAGGCCGTGCAAAGCGTTGGAAATGTGGGACTTGGCCTAATCCCACTAGCTCACTAAAACCACCTACTGCCCGAAACTGAATACTGAATATCTAGGGGCGAGGGGGGTAAGAGAACAGTCGTCAGACTTCTTGCTACCCCCCTCGATCGTGGACTTTCCTTTAACATTTTTTATGAATATCAAACTTGCATTTAATTTGACGCAGGCGAAGTTGCGCGAGACAGCTAATTTATTGTCTATACATTTCATATAAAGCGAGAAGATGAATTGGACGTTAAAATCTAACACATATTTTTAATGTATAATGATTCTTATATCTGGTTATGTAAACGGTATTGGTTGAACCAGGTAGCGACGGTGCTGCCGTCAAGGAATTGCTGACAACGATAATGACCAATACACCTCACATGTGGTCACAACACACGCTGCAGTGTTTCCCTCCAGTTCTAGTAGAATTCTTTACGCAGGTGACCGTTTAATTCTTATACTTTTTATATCCGTCATTCACAGACGAACTCAGTTTCAATTGATGACAGATATAAAAAAAAATCATCTATATAATAAATTAATTGAATTTAATGTTTAAAAGAAATTGTCCCTTAATTCTTGTGACAAGTTTAGTCATTTTGTATCATGATACTAAAACTCATCTAGTTTTTTAAACTTTACTGGAAATAAAAAGTCGTGGAAACATTAATAGAAATAGCCATTTAACAAATTAGCGGCATAGCCGTCTTGACGTTATCTAAATTGACCGGTTAAACTGGCTAATCACTTGACTAAGACTTTTAGCTAGCTTAACGGATTGAGTTGTACAGCAGTGGTATTCCTCTAATCCATTAAAGGCTAATAGTGGTGAAGCTTGAGTTAAATTTGATATGCGAATAAATTTTGGAGTGAATCTTCTAATGCGACTTACAACAAGGTTGCATTAAACGTGTAACGCTACCATCGAGGGTTTTTGAAAACATTGTTGCGTTAATGTTCAACGCTTCTGAAGTGAAGTTTCACTTGTTCCGCGCAGAGACTTGAACAGTCATTTAATCAATAAATAGTGCGTGGCTATTTTTTATTGATTAATTGACTGTTCATAAGACATATTTAATATTACAGAATCCAGCTACAAAGGAGAATAAACAAATCCTCAAGAAGTCCGTTGAAGAGGAATACCGTAAGTGGACTTCTATGGCTAACGACAACGATATAATATCACATTTTTCTGTGCCCGGAACACCGCTATTCCTCTGCCTCCTTTGGAAGATGATCTTCGAGACTAATCGCATCAACCCCATTGCTTTCAAGTAAGTTCTTTAGTAAATTTGCAATCAGCCCAATTATCTGAATGATTCTACAAAATATCGAAATAAAATCTAACGCCACCTACTAGAGTAATTTGAAATGTATCAATTAATTCATTTTCAAAATAGTAATTCATTTTTATATAGTAGTAATTGCCGTGTATAGTAAATATACAGTTTTGACTCGCTCCTATAATTTACAGAAGATAATTTCTGATAATTAGGCCAGTAAAAGAGACTGTTTCATTTAAATAAAAATACACGTTTAATTTCGTTGGCTTCTCGATTTAAAGAACTTTTCTTGTAATATGTATTTTAGGTTATTTTCTAGACTGTATTTCCTTTTAGCGACACTGGAATGGTGTAATAAAAATGTGGTGTTTTTTTGTATAGCAACGGGTTCGATTTCTTACTAGGAATATGGATCTCAAGAATTAAATGATACTATTTTAATTTCTAGCGAAAATTGTCTTTGTATATTTCATGCTATTCCTTATAGTTTAGGATTATCTCTGCTATGCCCACTTGAAAGATTCACCCCGTATGGCTTATAGTAATATCTATAAAAAAAATATTACCAAATTTAGATATAGATTCATAAAACTTTCTTTATATTTTGCTATGCTAGAAACTGGTCTATAGATATTGTTCTTTTAATTGGTCAGAATCCTGGAACGTATCGGCGCCCGAGCGCTGTCTGCCCACCTGCGCAAGTTCTGCGACTACTTAATGTTCGAAGTGACGAACCCGGCCGGTGGACCCCACATCAATAAGTGCGTGGACGCAATCAATGATATTATATGGAAGTACAACATTGTCACTATAGACCGGCTGGTCTTGTGTCTAGTAAGTTCATTTATCACATATACATCACTTCAATTTCAAAATGGCACCTGACCTATTATCATTTTGCAACGTCTCGACTTCTCAATGATTTAACTATTCATTTTATCAATAAATCTCGTATTTTATACATCTTGTGAAGTGTAGAATTTCGACATACAATGTCCATGTTGAAGACTTGTTTAGATGTATTTAAAACAGATACAAATGAGAAAAGAAACTAGAAGGCGCACGTTTTAAAATTAATAACATATTTGGTATTATTTGCGAACACCTAATTAGTATATTAGTATAGTCTTAACTATTTAAATATATAAATAATATGCATCGTTGTTTCTATATTAACTATGGCACACTTCACTCTGGTTACTGCGGCTAACTTCATGTAATACAAAGTCTCTACTAGCGCCATTTGGGGGGGTTTCTAAATTGTAATTTAAGCTTTTAACTAGACATCTTTTTTTAAGATTTTTTTCCATAGACAATTGACCTCTTTAACTCCATACTCAATAGTAATTTGACAGTGGCAGAGATAAATGACATTACAGACTTGACATTGACGGAAGATTTGGGTGATCTCCATTTACACGAAAACAGACGCTGCGTAACGCAATGTTAAACTGTTATTTTCATCAATAACACTGCCTGACTCGATAGTGCACTGTTTTACAATCAAGAGTTGTGTTAGGTAGCGTTTTATCGAAACGAATGTTACTTCTTTCTGGTAAAACATTTTTTATTTGTGAGCATTGGTGTCAATCAATTTAAAATAATAGCAACATAAACAAATTCTAACATACTATATGGTATACTGTTTTTGTTCTGTATTTTTATAAGTTATATAAATATTAAGAACGATGAAAATGCCCTCTAGTTTCGTTTTTGGTGAACTACTCTGTTCTTTTTAACTTTCTTATCAGCTGGTAGAGTTAATTAATGTAACGCAGAGTTCTTCCGTGTTTGTAATTAAAAGGCATCGTATACTAGACCGCGTTGTAATAAAAACGATGCAAACATCTAACATTTCGTATTTTAAATACAGAGTGAATTGAAAATGTATCCAAATCATTGAATATGTTTCCGAAGTAAACTGTATTAATTCATCTATATCCAACGTTTGTTCGTTTAAAAACCATAAGAAATTTCGTGAATCCTAAGCTATGGCCTACCCGTTCTTGAATTAAGCCCTTAGCAGATTCGTTTTTATATATAAGGAGAGTTAATATGAATACCTCTAAATGCTAATGTGTGTCACCTGCTAAATTTTAGGTATTACGGCCGAACCCGGATGGCAACGAGAGTCAAGTCTGCCTTTACATTATACAGTTGCTTCTGTTAAAAGGGTCCGAGCTTAGGAACCGAGCACAAGACTTCGTCAAAGAAAATTCGCCAGAACACTGGAAACAGAATAATTGGTATATTTTTATTACCTGCAATTTCATTTGTATTAATTATATCTATACATTGTAATCAGGATTGTGTCGTGATTCCACGATTTTTATATTTGCTATTGAAAATCCTGTCAAAATTGGTTCAGCCACTTTGGAGATAAACCGGAACAAATAAAGAGAAAGACAAATTTTATAATTCGTGTTATGTATAGAATCTTATAAAAAATTGCGATTTGTGTTTGTTTTTAAGGACCATACAAATTTTCATATTAAATTAATTTAGTTGTTATTTTAAATTCAAACAAGCCAATTACATTTTATATATTTGTTATTAATTACTCACATTGTACATTCAGGTATGAGAAACATCTGGCGTTCCACAGAAAATATCCAGAAAAGTTTGCCCCAGAGGAAGCGAGTGGTGCTTACGGTGCACCTATTCCTGTATACTTGAGCAATGTCTGTTTAAGATTCATCCCAGTTCTGGATATAGTCGTACATCGGCATCTTGAGATTCCCCAAGTGTGCAAAAATCTAGAACAACTTTTGGAGCATTTGGGATATCTTTACAAGTTTCATGGTAAGCGTTGAACAAGAGACACCAGGTATGCTCTTGTAAAAGAAATTGTATTTTATTGAATCCGGTTTTAATGCAATTCAATAGAATTCTGTTTATTTACTTAGCTAATCTCAATACTAGTATAGATAACCTTAAAGCTGACCAAAATACATAATTAATTAAAAACATGCATTTTTTTAAAATTATCAATTAGTAATCTAAACTGGCTTTAAGCTTTCATTAGTAATAACAAACATTAGGTTTTAAGATTTTTTTTATGAACGATACAGTAAATATATCCATAAAAATTAGTAATAGTTAACAAAGTTACGCTAATAATTACTCTGGTTTTGTCTTTTTTAATATTCAGAACGTCCAGTGACATTTTTGTACAACACTCTACATTACTATGAAACAAAGCTTCGGGACAAGCCGTTGTTGAAACGGAAATTAGTATCCGCTGTGTATGGGGCTCTGAAGGAAGTGCGGCCAGCTGGTTGGGCGACGACCGAGAGCTTCCAGAACTTTCTACCAGATACCAATAAGGAGAGAAGTCCACAACACAATCTTGAGACAGATTTCCTCGCTTGGGCACCGGATCTCAACTATTATTTAGGTCTCATCAACAGAATGGTTGACAGTATCCTTTTTATTAACTCGGCTCACTTAGACGTCCTATCTTAAGTTTGAAGATTAAATGTGTATCATTAGTTTTCTAATATTAGCTTAGATGTTTCTGAAGTTCGACTCAAGTTGCCTAGTATTCTTTCTTTCGCCTTTGGCAATATTAAACACAACATAATAAGAATTAGCGAAATCGTTTCCTTCGTTCACGGGTGATACGATGACCACTCGAAATAGAATATGTGTGTGTGTGTTTATGTACAGAGTACTAGCGGACCCAACCTATCTCGTTTTGGACACACGCCTTGAAAACAGTAATTTCAAATAAATGAAAAAAGAAACATTATGTAGCGGACCAAATTGTAAATCTAAACCACTCTGAAATCCATTAGACACAAAAAAAAACATCAAAATCGAAATTATAATCTCACAATACCATTACATATATTAAGATAATTTTTAATATTGCAAACAGATATTTATTTGTATGTATGTATAGATTAATTGTCATGTGGCTATGCTTAACCAACTGAAGTGCAGCCCGTTGATATAAATAAAAATCAATTTCCTAAACGATAAATAGCAATGACTGGACAGTCTCACTTTCCGAATACTGACTGGCGATTCAACGAGTACCCAAACCCATCAGCCCATTGTCTGTACGTGACGAGTGTTGAACTGATGTCCTTGCCCATTCCACCTGGAGTTGTAGCCAATTGTGTGTTAGACGTGGTTACTAAAGGTAAAACTATAAGACGATCTAGTTAACTAGATATATTCAAAAATATATCAGTACCTAAAAATCACGATAATGAATCATCCTAATAAGCCTTATTACGGTATTATTAATTATACATATTAATAATACATATTAATAGACCAGAGAATGTGATTACTTCAGAGTAAACCATTTCAATTTCTCATGGCGAGTTGATATCGTTAGACTTTTACTCTAACATGACGTCACAAGTAAAGGTCATGTAAAATCTACTAAATTAAAATAAAATTTTTGCTAATAATATATACTTCATACATGACTATTCCCTTATCTTTATTGTTCGATTCTAATTCTATTCTCCCACAGGATTCGTTGTTATCCCAGCGACGAAGATTCAGCTGTGGATTAATGCTATTGGTATCATACTGGCTGCGTTGCCTGAAGCCTATTGGGTTGTATTGTACGATCGAATCGTTGACTTGATAAAGGGAACGGATATGGTCGAATGGACGTACGAGCATACGCCATTTGAACTATTTAATTTGAATACCACCAACGACGCTATGATAGAAAACAAATTCAGTCTATCGTTGGCTTTGGTGCACGCCTTCTGGTATCACGCGGGAGCTGGACTTATCACCCTCATGCCTGCGTAAGTATCTAATAAATTTTAGTGCCAATATATATCGCAAAATTCTAACATATGAACTTTAATGGGTTTTTAAGATTTTCTAGAGAGTAAATGCTAATGCTAATATTCCAAAGATGTAACATTAAATGTCTACGAATGCAAAATTCCAAATTCAGTTCCGCAGTTTCGGTGGTTAGGCTGAACAAACGGATACATAGAGATAGACAAAAATTAGCAGAACGCCATTAAAATAATAACATATTTAATATGGCTAAGGCCTTAAGATCAGGAAGATCTTCTACATCTCCTGGTGATGGTGAGATCCTGGGCGATTGGAATCGTTTACCACCGTCTGAACTGTATACTTGTTTGCCTTCCTATGGTATAAAAAATCATCAAAACAGCTGCACTGATTCTAACGGTTCACTGCAATCATGTTTATCACGCCTTTATAAAATCAAAACGTTTAAAACCGTGACGCGTCTCTAGTATTAACCCAAATTGACTATAATTCCAGGTTCATCAAAGAGAGGTTGTCCCCAGAAATCCAGACGGAGACCCAACTTATCTACTTGTGTCATCTTGTCGGGCCTTACTTGCAACGATTCAACACGGACGTGTCCCGGACTGTTATGGACACCACTGTATTACTCTACGAACTCCTTGCCCATCTTGACAAGACTCAGCCGCATTTGGAGTACATCGATCCAATATGTGACCTGCTGTATCCTTTTAAATATATAAAATCTGTCATCATTTTCTCTATCTATACAAAAAATAAGTTATTAGGAACCGCGTGTATCTTCTAATAATTTTACGAATAATTCTTGTGGACAAAAAATGAAAAGAGTTTTTATTCTAAATGTTTTTGTGTCTGTCACTGTCCTGCCGCAAATGGATTTAGCGTGTCTCAGAGCATAATATACTTATTGTGTGCGGGACTTAGTAGCGTTAAAGGTATTTTCTGTCTTATAACGGGTGTAAGGGGACCGCTCCCGAAAGACATGATAGTGGTACTCATGACACCTTTGATGACGGTACGGAAAAAAATCGATCCTGTCTAAAAGGCGACATTTTTAAAACGTTTTACAAGCATTATTTAGTACGGCTAAATGAAACCATAGTTTCATAAAAATTACATTACTTCACTAAAAAAAATAACTAGAAATGAGACATGATAACAAAAACAGCTGGACTAACAAGATGGAGCGAAGTAACGCTAATAAAACGTTTTAGAAATATGATTATTTTTTAGCCAGTTTTAGTTTTATCATCAAAGATAACATAAGTACTATCATGTCTTCGTTTTTGGGAGCGGTCTCCTGACCTGCATATGAGTTTTTTTATTCTAAAAATAATATAGAGCGCGAGTGAAAACAAAAGATATATTATTAGTATACAACTTCACAGTAATAAATAATAATAAAAAACACCTGAACATGAAACAGATATCACATCAAATATATGTTCGTGGGCGACACTCTGAAGAACGAATTGGAGGCGATAATTCGAAAGCTGCGGCCAGCTTTGCAAATGCGTTTGCGATTCATCACGCACCTCAATATGGAACAAATAAATACCGCCTAGCAGCAAGATTACTACAGCTACACGCCGTCAAGTACGAGTTCCAGCTCGGAATAAACGGCTAAGCTGTAGTATTTATCTTTTATAATTGGAGAGCTGGATCATTTTTGATAAAATGTTTGGGAGATAGAAGTTTTGTTGTATCTGAATATAATCCACGTCTGGCACGGGTCAAGCGCTAAAGCGAGTGCAATTAGCAAAACATTTGCGGCAAAGCCTCACAAGCCCCCTGTGAAATATCTTTAAAGAAACTTGAATTATTTTAGGTTTATTAAAATTACCTCATCCGCCAGCCAGACTTGAATTTTAATATTTACAGTCAATATATTTTTGAGAAACCTTCCATATTGCGTCAAACATCGTATTTAAAATGCCTGGTCCCCAACCAATAAACCAATAGGTTTAAATAAGACTACAACACAAAATTAAATACTTTCTTGTATTTATGTTACTTAAATAATATCGTGACTGGTTACACAAAGGATAATGGTATAATGTTGCAATTAATTACACGTTTTATTAAATTACAAAATTTTAGCGTAGCGCTATCTGTAATAATACAAAGATTTACATAAATTATTATATTAATATTCAATCTCTGCGTAATTCTACAATTTTGTTGTCCGTTATAGTCTCTTACATTTGTGTGACGAGTAAATACAACAATAATCGGATGCTTAAAAATGTTTAAAAACTACAACTGTACGTTTGAATTTTAACGAACTTTAACTGAATATGGACTTAATTATCAGAATACGTTACTCCGAGAAATAACTAAATAGAACTTACTGCCACCTAGCGGAGTACTTTGAAAATTATTGGTAATTCGTAATCTTTTCTAATAAACCAATTTTCATTTGCTCCTGTTAATTTAATGCAGGAGTTAAGCTCTGATAATTAAGATTATATAACAATAGATTGGTTACAGTTGCAGTTTCTTAAAAATTGTTCTATGTTACTAGAGGTTATGTAGCAAACAATCTAATCCAATCTAATCATGGAGAAGAAAATTTTTTAGTCGTATAATCTATGCCTGTGCATGGGATAATGCAAATTTCTTAAGAATTAATAAATTAAGAATTTTAATTAAGTAATGTTATGGAAAAAAATGTTACTCCAATTTTAAGTAAGTTAAACTATTAATAGCTTTGCTCTAAAGCTAATAATTTACAAAAAATAACTTTTTTATCTGCAAAGATCGAAATTAGATATTATTTTATTAATTAATTTCGAATCCCAGAGACGTTATTGAAAAAACCACGATTTTATTTTAATTCAATTTAATATTTTGTCGCAAAATAGTTTATATTTTGTATTTATATTTTTTTAATGTATATAAATTTATTATTACTAAAATAATGACAGTTTTAGAAATTTATGACATACTAGAAAGTAATAATTCATTGTTAATGACTCAATATGGAATATATTTTTTTAAACATGGACATTTAAACTTGTATAAATAATAGATACTAGTTTACTAAATGACGATTAAATATTAATAATACAAGAATAGCTTTCTCTATGATATTAGGGTTTAGTAAAATATTAGCTATTATTATATCGAATAAAATAAGTAGTGAATAAGACTTGGACAAGTTCTGATATAATAATTATGAAAATTGCTAGATCTACGAGATAATTTAAAACTTATGTCCGTTTTTGATTATTCATTTTTTATATAATGTACATTTAATAATTAGACATGGTTGTTAAAATGAAATTAATAGAATGTGACTTATTAATAATTTTAAATAATTTAGAGCTATATTTTTAAGTGATGAAATAAGTATTGTAATATTGAAATATCAATGTCAAATGTTTTTTGTATCTCAATAAAATAATATATATTTATTGAAAATAATGTTTTTTCTTTTAATATAATCCTATAAATAGACTCTATATATCTATATTATAGTGTTAAGCTATACGTTACACTAGCTACGTATATTTTTATTATTTATTTTAATAAAAGTAAAATTTCTAAAATGAATGTAGACTAAGTTACTTCTTAGTCCATCAGCTGCCTGCCAGTCACAGTCCTGTTAAACGTACCATGTACATTTATTTTAATATTGCCAACAGGCACTTCAATATTATTTATTTGTAAAGATGCTTTGCGTTAGAAGTTATCACAGTCATTCTATTGGATTGAAGTTTAATTCAACATTTCCATATTATTATAGAAATTTCAAATTAACTGAGATAAAATTTGAGATATTTTAAAAAGGATAGCCCAATGTACGTCAATTATTAAATAAATGTCGAAAACGAGTTAATATAGTATCACAGTTAAAAATAAGTATCTCGTTTGAATTTTGTCATTTCCATATCGATGCCATCTTTATGAGTCCGGAAGTCAACATCATTCCTTAACGTTATTCTTGTCGAAATGAATTTGAGAAAAATGTTATATTAATTTTATATTGTATTACATAATTATAACGAATATTTTTTATATTTAATTTAGTCGCAAATCTATTGTGTTAACAAGATTTCCAGTGAATATCTGCAAGATCCGCCATTTTGTAGAACGAAATGTAAGGCGCTGCTTGGCAACGAGTCCATTCCGTACTAGATAGTCGAACATCAGTTGACTGTGTGAAGCACGGTGCGACGGTTGTCACAAGTTGCTAACAAGCGCGCCATATTCAAACTATCAGTAAACTGTAAAACAAAAGACAATAAAAACCACTTTGTCGAGTGTTAAGTAAAGCTGTGCTTAAATTCACAAGATGGCAACAGAAGTTGTTAACGCTCCAGATAGCGCAACAAAAGAAAAAGATATGAAAGATGACTTGCCGGCCGACAATAATCAGACAAAAGAAGAATCTGCTGAAGAGAAGTCTGAGGAGAAGGTGCCTGAAGAGAAAAAGCCAGAGCCTGCACAGTCCAAACCCAATGTTCACAAAGCCAATTTTCAACAAGATGTCGTTTATTTGTACCAGTTCTCTAGGACGCCGTTGCTGCCGTCTACTTCGCCATACTGCTTGAAAGTTGAGACGTGGTTGCGTTTGGCCGGCATCAAGTACGAGGTAGGTGATTGCAAGGAATGCATTACTTTTAAAAAAATGCTCGCGTCTTTATTGATCGAACATTCCATACTTCTTTCTTTCAAATCTTGGGCGTGGTTCTCTAGCCCTTTAACATGACGCTTAACAATGGCTTTAAAAATTTAAGATATTAAAATCTATTGTGGAATGTTCGTTCTATTTATTACGATTTGTTTTACGGAAGGAATTGCTGCCGCGCATTTCGCCTTGCGAAAATATTTGTCTGTTCGAGGTTTTCAGGAATTAACAGTGGTAATGGTATCATATAATATTTTTTTGCAGTGTCTTAAAATATCCATTCTTAATCTAAAACGATTCAATTCAATTTTTCAATTTGTCTAAAAGAATAAGTTCATCAATATTAAGCGTATATTAACATCGCTTTTGTTGGAACCAAATAACTACCGTCTTTTTTTTATTAATTACAACAATTTTCAATTTACATTTGTACAACAAAGAAAATTAAAATTCGTTCTTATTCGTGTATTAAATATTTTCTAAACGCAAAAGAATATAAATTGTTCAACAGTAACATTGCTAAACTGATATTTCAGTTTATGTACAAAAAAAGGACTTGTGAATAAATACTTCTTTCCATAGCTATTATGTCCGCGTCGACTTTACGATTAAATTATATTTAATTTCGGTAATAAATGATATCTTATTCAAAATTGATCTAAATCCACTCATTAGAATCGAGTGATTGGATAAGAAACAAAACCTTTGACATGACTGTTAGCAATTCAACTGTAATATAATTTGTTATAATTGTTATAACAATATAATAAATTCACTATTATCTACTACTAATGAAACTAGTGGTTTTTACAGTAGATTAGGTATCAAACATATGTTATTCAATTATAAGCTTACACATGTATATATATTTTATACTGACATCATTTTAAGTAATTTTAAAAAAACATCATGCATATTCTACACCAGCGTTCATATAAAGAAATGATTATGATACAAATGTGTAAATGCATGATTTAAAATAAGTCATGTATATGACATAAATCGCAGTATATCACTTAAAATAATATTCATTGTTTTTTGTGTCAAGGCTCATTAGTATTGCAGTGAGCTAATTTTCTACTCATTAATATTCTCAATATGTAGCGGATATTAATACAATGCTTAAGGTATGCCACTTCGCATAATATGTGCCCTTATTAATCGCTTATATATATGGCACTAGTATGGCTTAATCACTAGTACTACAGAATGTTAAAAACTACAAACATAAAAGTGTTTGGATTACATGAAGAAATTTAAAATAGCAAAACATCATAACTTTTTTCCTCATATTTTTAATGTATGCTTGTTTAAAAAACAATCATCTTGATTATCATATTCAATAATGAACAACCTACATATATATATAGAAAGCTTTTTGTAGCTTATTGTCAAATTATATATACAAATAATATGTGATTTGACTATAAGTCACAAAAAGCTTTCCCTAAAGTATAATTGGAGAACATAAGTAGTCAACAGTTCTTTGTTATTATTGAAATTCTTCCCTTCCCATCTCCCGTTATTTTTTACAAAAAACTTCGAGTCGAGGCGTGTTTGCCAGATGTTGAAGCAGGGTATGCTGACTGAGAAAAATTATACAATTAATAATGGTAATGTTACTTGCTTTTAGGGTGACAATTTTTTTAAGTAATTTATTTTATAAGTACGTCTACGGATATTCGCTTTTAGTTAGTCTAAGTACGAGTAAAGTGAGAATTTAAGATATACTTTTTAAAATTACGTATATACCATTACACGTACTTAGAAGTGTAAAAATGGTATTTTCGATGTTCATAAGAAGAGAAATGTATAATAACTCGTACGAGTATAAATTTGACTAACTTACTAATTGAGGGTAGATTTTCCTTTAGTAGACGAACTCTAGTTAGAACAAAACGACTATTAATTATAAATGAAATATAGAGATTTCCTTTTATTCATTAACCGAGATCGGGATTTAATGTTTTGTTGGTTTTATTTCGTATTTTAAATTAATATTTAGTACTTACTTTATGTATGTTTGTGATTTTTTTTTTTTAAATTTAATTTCTTTTAAGTAGATATGTTTATAAAGATCTCTAGTCAGTTTTGGCTTAAGTTACTGAATGCATTTTTCACTGGGGGTGTTATGGTTAAGTTATTGTGCGTTCATGTGGTTTTACATACAGGAAAGAAATAGTAATCTCATTTAGCACTGGTCACTGAGCCAGCACTCGTTTACACTGAATTAATTATTGCATTAGCAGATATCAAATACAACTCGTCAACTATCAGATTACGAACACCACATTGCATCTCGACTTGCCTCATTAAATATAAAGGCGCCTTTTAATCATGAAAATTCCTTCGCGTCGCGAACTGATGAGTTATTTATGTAAAATATATATTACACTACGGTCTGGTTTAAAATGTATGTCGAGACAAATGATCTGTAACATTCAAGATACTTCATTATGGAGTCATTGTAATATACGTTTTTATTTGACACGAGGGAAACTATGATTTAGAAAAGCAAAATTACTGAGAAATATAAAATTACGTATGGATCAATACTTTTAATTTATTAAAACGTTATTCAAATGACAAAACTATCATCGAGTATAGAATTGGCTTCCAAGTAAAAGGGTTTTTTAATTTTATTGAAAGGGACCTAAAGCGGACTACGAGCCATAAAATCGCTCGTAAACATATTTTTAGGCTAACAGATGTAAATAAAAAGCTTTCTAACACTGCTTTTCATTTTAAAGGCGGAGATTTTAAGTTTTTAATAGCCGTTTGAGTTTTAGTTCAAGTATTTAGAGGAATGTTCTCTTGATAGTTATTTAAAATTCTTCTATCATGTTATTGGAATTTTAAGTTAATGATAACTGCATTCTTATGTAGAAGTTAACAGCGACTTTAGTTGAATACCATTCCCGATTCAATATTTACGATATTTAATATACTAATAGATAGCTTATTATACATGTGTGTATGTATGTATGTATGTTGTTACAGAATTTCGAGCTTTCTAAAAATTCTTTGTAGAGTTTTTCTTTCATGGTAATCGAATTCCATGATATAAAAACTCATCATAAGAAAAGAGTATTGAAACCTGACACAAAAAGAATGAAAAATTTGTAACGAACAAACTTGAAGCAAACGGGTTGTTGGGAGAAAGGCCGGAGGGAATACGATGTTTTTGTGGCTGCGACTCCATAGTAATCTTTATTTAAATTGTTCACTGGCACGATTAATGTAAAAAAGGAAGAATGCTCTACTGTTTTTGATGACTTCAATCTATAGCGTGTCAAATTTTTAAATAAAAATTATACTATCTCTTATAAAAAATTTCATAAACCAAATGCGTATATTAACTAGTGAAGTCTTAAAGATTATTGTAAAATTGTTTACGAATAAGACACATAGTACGATACAAAAGTATTATTTCAAATATTTTACACTTTACAATTGAAGTACCTACATTAATTTTGGAATATAATTTTTAGAATAAAGTTCTGAAGATACATAAATTTATTAACCACTAAACTTTCTCGGTATTATTCATAAGAATGAAACAGGATTTAAGGTGCATACGATGAATCATTCAATGGGCTTATGGAGATTTTAAAAAATATGAGGGTAGATTTAAAATATGAAATTAGTTATTTTTTAACATCTTCTACATTGAAACATTTAGACTTGACGTTAGATATTGTCATAAATCGTTACACTTTGTACGAGCTATATTATGAATTAAGAGATAACTGACCGAAACGGTTTTTGGTAGCGTATCTACACAGTGGTCATAAAATTATTTTTATTTGTTACACCAATTCAGTTTATTAAGCTTTCGTAATTTACCCAATTGAAATGTCGTGTGGTTGATATGTTTTTTAATACGTCTTGTAATCTGTCGTCAATGCAATATTACTACGTTCTATAAAATTGTAGTAAGGCCTATTGCTGGTAATAAACAATAAATAAAAATATGTGTCTACAATTTAGTAGTTGAAAATAGTTATTGAACTTTTTAGGCAGTTTAACATATCAGGTATTTAACTACGGTTGTCCGATAATCTATGAGTTCGGGGAAGGCTTATAAAACGAGTTTTTCGGATTTGTATCAGGTAATGAAGTGTGATCTTGTCGAACAAAGGGATTAACAAATATAGGTTACAATTTTTCATAAAACACAAAATTATTGATATTAGTAGGAGTTCTTAATTTTGTAAGGCTTGTTTGTATTATGTTTTCTTTTTGACAGATATCCAAGATATTCTATTAATATTACGATAAGTTGAGATATTCATTTCATACCTTTTGTTTATAAATATATTTCATTTTTATAATATTGCCTGTAAAAATTAAATAGATTATATACCTAGAATACTCTAATTTAGTCGTTTTGAAAAAAAAATCTCTTCCGTTTCGAATACATTTAATGTTAAATTTGCCGCGCTTGCGCTTGAGTTAATGTCGATTGTGTCAACCAATTATAGTTGTCTATTATAATATTTAAAATTTATTTATAATATGTAAAATCAATGTACAGACACGCATTTTACCGACTCATTTTTTTCTCCGTATTCTCATCATCTTTAAGTCTGGAAAACTTTTTTCCTGACTTCGGATTTGAATGAAATAAAGACTATTTTATGCTCCGTTGAATAGTTTTTGAGCTTAATGTGTACACACAAACCGACAGACACTGTGTTCAATCGCCCATTTCCGATCGCCCACAATCGGTTTTGCATAAATTAATTGAATGATTTAAATGCATAGGCACTATCAGAGTATAAGATGCAAGACGAAAACAAAGCCGTAAATGCGTCGAGAAATATCAAAACACTGCTGAACACAGCTACAGTACTGTAACTGTACTGATAGAGTTTAATAACCAGCTAATGTTGCTGGTCTTTATGTTCTATAAATAGATAAAGATAAACGCAAACACGATTGGCCACAGACATGAGTTTATCTGTCGTACGGACCTTCGTTATTATTTGTATTTAGTTATTCAGGCAAAACTTAGATAGTGTATTTCTAGAAGAAAGTGGCTGTCGCATTCGTAATACCTATAGCTTTTTAGCTAGAAATTAACTAAGAATGAAAGTTCCTGACCGTAAAAAATAATTTTGAATTCAAAATGTGGGTAGCCGGCGATTTTCTTATAACACGCATATTCTTTTGATACATCTATAGTTGAATGTGTAAAGCCAAATAGTTTTAATAATTGTTTACAAGCAATTAAACACGAAATGTACACTTTAAACTATTCCCACATTTTGAGGTTTTGAGTGCCATCTTTGTTAATTCTAAACAAACGATATAATAATCCTTTAACACATACGTATTAATACTCTTGTGATGTAGAGATATTAAGATATACTAGCTGACCCAGCAAACGGCGTTTTGCCACATAAATATATAAAGTTTGGGGTTGTTTGTATTTTTATTTGTTGTATCATAGAAAAATAAAATTAAAATACAATTGTCTATAAAATAAAACAAATTGAGGGATGGACCACCCTTAACATTTTGGGGGATGAAAAATAGATGTCCGATTCTCAGACCTACTGAATATGCATATTACATTTTACGAAAATCGGTCAAACCCTTCCGGAGAATGGGAACGAACATTGTGCCACGAGAATTTTATATATTAGACTAGCTGACCCAGCAAACGTCGTTTTGCCACAAATATTTAGGGGTTGACTGTAGAGGGGTGAAACTTGGGGATTGTATGTATTTTTATATGCTGTATCATAAAAAAATAGAAATTAAAAATATTGTCTAAAAAATAAAAAAAAAATATTTAGGGGTGGACTACCCCTAACAATTTAGGGGGATGAAAAATACATGTTAGCCGATTCTCATAGATTCCGGATAAGCACAAAAAGTTTCATCAAAATCGGTCAAGCCGTTTCGGAGGAGTATGGCAACGAAAACTGTGACACGAGAATTTTATATATTAGATAATCATAGCATCGACAGGAGCGACAATGCGATATCAAGATATTCACTGCGGTACCTACGAAGTTAGGCGGGGGACCGGGTCGACGCCCCAAACTTGTACGGCAGTTAAATTCATGTTCTTCGTTTGTTAGTACCACTTTCGATTTACTAAGACTATTTATATAGGTTATGCGTACACTGTTTCGTACTCTTAAAATTACTAGGCACTTCTTTTTTGGACAACATTAGTTTTTGAAATTAATCAAACAGAAATATACTATAAATGTAATTATCTAACTATTATTTTGTAACAATTTACTATGAGTAGTAGTTAAGATGACACAATGAAATCAAGATTAGTAAATGAGTATAGTATATACTTTAAATTGTCTGAATGTTGGAGGACGTATTGTTAATATATATGAATTATACCAAAAGTTTAATAAAGTAGTATTATAAAAGAATTGTCATCCAAGTTAACATGATGCACCGTGAGTATAACAGTTTTTTGCATTTAAAAGTTATCGGCGTTATTCATAAAAATCTCTAAATCTGTAAGTATACTCACGTCACCGCACTCATTAGGCATATGAATTTGTTTATTAATAAGAGGGTGAGTATATTAAAATATATATGTATTTTAATATTGTGGGTACAATTAAAACAGTAGTATACTGTATGTGGTAACAAGCAAAACTGTCATGGAGTTTTATTACATTAATAATTTTAATGGATCCCACATGTCATATTAACATTTATAAAGGAATTAATTATCATGGTAGTGTTATATTACTGTATTCACGAATGTTTATACCTTTTGTAGTGATAAACGTAATATGTCATGTAATACAATTAATTACGTATACATTTCATACAATATAACTGAACTGTGTTTATAATATTTAAATAGGTCTTTTTCTCAACGCCTGTGAAAGTATGTACAGTCTTAAGAGAATATTTATAAAATATTTCGATGTATGTTTGTTTGTCATGGCTAATCTCCAATACGGTTTAACTGAATTTCACCATTGTTATGTATAGGTTAATCACTGCCCACTTTTATTAGTTTTTTTCTTAAATTGTTATATTAAAAAAAAGTTTCGATAATAATTCACTAATGCCTTAAGGCACTCCCATTATCAAAGGGAAAGAATTTGTTGAAACACTTTCGCAAGTATTATACATAAATTTTTTTAAAGTAAATTTAATTTAAATTAAGGTTGAATCACGAGTGAGATTTAGTAATGACACTATTTTTAATATAAAATTGTCAGCTTCCTGTTCATGTTATCTGTGTAAATATATAAATTGTATAAAATTTGCTACTTATCACAGGAACATGATTTATTAAATTTTTGTCCGTTTCTTCCGGCTAATAGACTGGATCGATTTCGGCGGGACTATTTGCAAATAGCTAATGATATAGGCTATCATGGGTTGCTTTTATTTATCACCATCATCATTATAGACTTTTAAAAATAACGTTAATTTATAGTAATGAAATGGTACAAAATCTTGTTTTATGAAAAGTATGCTTGAAAGAATCTTTTTCTTTTTAACTATATTCTATAAAATCTTAAAAACATTAATTTTACATATCGGACATATAAATATAAATAAACATAATTTTGTGCTAACATCGTTTTGATTGTTGGATGGTTGAGAATAATGTGTAGACACTTTGTGGTTGTTCATTTCTTAGAACTGTGGTTGTCTGCATCGGCACTATATCTCCGACACACTTTCGTGTAGCAATAACTGGAACACCAAGAAAAATGTTTGAAACGCCAACTTGTTGTTCTTAGTATTCTATTATATTAAGAGATTGCGCGGATTAAATAACTACAAAATTTTATAAGTAAATAGTGTATTTTATTTAGCCAGGATTGTAAAGTTGAGCTTTACTAGTGTATAAAAAAACATGTGGGTTTTTATTATTTTACATCAATAAATATAAATAAAATTTCTAAAATATAAGAAGTCTTAAGTCACGGCTTATTACATAGGTTTAGCTACTAGTGAAAGTCCAGAAAAACTCGGTCCAACCCTGTCGGAGATCAACTAGAACAAACAGACAAAAATAATAAAAAGGGTTATTTTGTTATATGTACCGTACAAAAAACACTCCAATTTTATTTGTTTAGATAAGAAAGAATATATTCATAGAATTTGTTTCATTGGAAATCGCTCCTCAAAATAAGAGTATTCATGATTTATATATTTAAATTTACTTCAGTTGTGTACCGTGACAAAATTGTTAAAAAAATATTAAAATACATGATTTATTTTCCATGCGTAGCATTAAAACAGTTTTGGCTTAAAATAAAAGAAAAACGGATATTTTATCAAAAATTCTTCACATCGTCGGTAGTAATGATCAGTGTCCTGCTATAGTTGCAAGTCCATCAAGTATACATTAGAAAACAGGATTTTTGAAAATACTTAACAAATTATTATTATTTAATTAATATAGGTTTAATTCGGTTTTAAGGATTTGCTTAATAGACTGGGTCGGTCTAATTTAGTGTCGAATCAATCGCGTGTTAGACATTCACTAGAGGATACAAAACAAAATATGGGCTGGCCCAAACTGAAAGTCACGCAACGCCTGTTTTTTTTATTATAATTAATTAGGGCTCCGTCCCCTTATGACATTATGGTTCACACCTTTTTACAGTTACAATGTTGTAAGGGATATAATCAGCATATTTAAAACCTTACTTTTTACTACAAGCGTGGATAAAATATTTTATTTTGATACTAAAGTTATGGTAAATTGATCTTGGCATCCAAAGACCGTAGTTATATAAATAAATAGTCTCTAAAATCAATGACAGGATGAACATTATAAAAATAACTTGTATAAAAATGACATCGGCAGATGGTAGTACGCAGCTAATTATTTATTATTCCAATTGGTGCTTTGTTTCGAGAGGACTTGAACGTATTTGGCGATGGAATGCGGGCCGAACGTTGCGCGGGCGCACACGGCCTCCGCGACGGAAGTAGTGCTTGCTCAACCACTCCGCAAACCCGTCGATACCACACGATACTCATTCGAATCGGGCTTCATGTTCTACCCTCTTTTAATGCAATTCTGCTTACAGCGACGCTAAAAGAAAACAATGTCGCAACGGAAAAAATATGAACAAGCTCCCATCTGGTACAATGAAATCATTCTACGATACTTCATTGTAATTATGAAAGTAAATTAAGTGCATTGTTATCAAATTATTACATGTAATATGGATGCAACGTGACATATACGAGTACAAAGGAGATATGCAAATTGCTTTCAATTAGAACTAACTCGATCATACATCGCGAAATTTGCACTACATTCACGTATTCAACTAATATGTGATCACATATTACGAAGATAATTTGATTATAATTCTATACGGCGTCTTACACATAATAAACAAGTGCGTTTATCGGATGTATATTGTTTATGGATGTTCAGTTTGCCATACGTAGCCTTCCGCATACCATCGAAACAGATAATCAAATTCTGACATTTGTTTCAAGACCTGAATAAATATGAGAGAATGTTTCGAACTACAGTCACTTGATTTTTTTAAATTTAACACGCTAATAAAAAAATTTGAAATCGTTACTCGCTAGAGGTAGGTAGTTCAGAATTAACCGTTTATTCTATTGAATGACACTAAAGAAATAGTTGGAACTGCTTCTATAGTTACAAAACTAATATAATGTGGGTAATTCATCCGGTGTTTACGACGAATTAACCTATAAAGAAGTGTTTGGGGTAATTTTCTAGTCACGCGAGCGAAAGCAAGGACAAACAAGTTGTGAGTACTATAAATAGCACGAAAACTTATTGATATGAATTAGCAACGCACATCGGTGCATGTTTCATCCAAGCGAGAAAACCAGTGAGTTGGCCAGTGAGGTATGAAGTCACGCGTCAAAGGTATGCCAGTTGCACTTTCGCGAGGTGCGACGCAAAAACTGCTAGTCTACGTAGTTCGGGAGCCTGGGACCGCTCAACTGTTGACATTGTTGCAATAATCAACATATACAGGTGCTCACCTACTAACGATTGTGCAACTTTAGTTTGTAATTATCTAAACAGTGACAAGCCATTAGCCATATCATATAATGTATAAAAATTGTCATCATATATTCGGGTTTATGATTAAATATCAGTTTGTATACTTTATTGCTTCACAGAACAGGATATAGTTTGTTATAGACATCGACCCGACCTCTTGTATGGGCGTTTCACAATACAATTTTGAACCATTTTTATTTTACGTTTTCCTACTGATGTTATCAAGCAAACGAGCTAAGAAAATCAATTGTCTAGAATTTAATTTGTTGGTATTTCTAGACGTCCCTCTTATATTTTGGTATAAATATCCTTTGTTAAGAAGTTGCATTAAAAGTGACATTTTCCGTATGGCAATTGAGTTCAATTGAGCAAAGTTATTTACTACAAACTGTTACGGTCCTAGTAAATTAAATATTGTTTCATAAAATTATAATCCGAATTTATTATTAATGAATTTCAAGGATTGCATTTGCTTCTCAAAATGGGACCTATTTATCTTAAAAGAAAAGATAAATATAAGACTTGTAATAATTCACATGAAAATGTAACAAAAAGTTGAACAAATAGTTTAGTATCACGTATTTATGGCTATTCAATGCGCAGTCAGATTGAAGTCACGTCTCAATGTGTGACGTCAACAGTTGCTTTTTTTCTCCCTTGAAAAATCAGCGACATTCGTAGTTTTACCCGAGCCAACACTACCCTTACTGGTACATGGTCACACAAAAACCATGATTAGAGATAAATACATATTTGTATAATTAATCTGTAAAGGTCTAGGTTAGTTTGTACATTCTTCGTCCCTTTTTCCCGTAGGTAAAGCGGTATAAGATTTTAGAGTACTCCTTTTGCTTCTATCAACCTATCTTTACCGTGTCATATGAAGATAATTGTTTCGAATAAAGCACGGTTTATTGGGCAACCCAGATTGTATAAAAATTGCATAACTGATTTTTTTTTTTTTGAATTAATAAAATTATTTCTGCTTTGCTAAAATAATTCATTAAAAAAATTTAAAAAATAATTTTATATTCTCGTAAGTAGACGACGTGGTTAATCAGTGTTTATCGTGTTAATTGAATTTACCCTACGTGTCACATAGCGATATAAATATTACGTAAAAATTACTGTATTATAAATTCCATTATATTGAATCTAAGTTGGTATATTGACTTATTCTTTTAAGATATTTCTAAGAAATCTGCAGTTTCATTGATTGCTTTTTAACGAGTGTTGTCGTGTTTTTGTTTGGAGACGGTGAGAGTGTAGTTAATGTAAGCATAGTTGTTGAAGTATTTGCCAATTGCTACGTAATCACATCTACTCTATTGTCGACTAGCTTCAAGTGTTTTCACAATGTAAAGCTCGATCAAAGTAACTCCGCACTCGCCTGGAATAGGGTTTCTCTCCCATTTTTAAGACAGTACCACAGACATAAGCTTTAGCTTAATTATCGTTTTGATTTCAATGATGTGAAATTTTGCTTTAACATAAAAACTATTGTTTCCATCTATGTAAATTTTCATTCTAGTAAATGATTGTGTAAAAGCTTCTATTCGTGGTCTATCAAAAATGTCTAAGAAACCTCTGTAACAGTCTAAAATGAATATTAAAAGTTAATTGTACAAACATTTATATAGTATGACATCTCGATGAGGAGTTGTCTCGATCGTGTTGTAACTCCGATACTGTTCTTATAGCTACGAGGATTCTCAGTACGTCCTTAATAAAGGCAGGACTAGAGCCACAGCATTCCTTGTTTTCATTTAAAGTACACATCCTCAAATAGTCGTGACTCAAAACTTCTACAGCTATAGAGTAAATTACACGAAGCCCTCATTAATGTTAATTAAACACAATGCTATGCATTCTGGAACAAGATTAAAACAATATTACTAATGGTGTTGAAAAGAATTATAGATATTCGTATATCTATGTACGACTTTGCAGTCACGCTTTGGGTTCAATATAACTTTGTATGGATATTAAAATTATATGAGACTAGTATTTTGTAGTTCTTTCGGGTCTAGTTTTCGTCAAATTTTAGAAATATTTTAAATTAAAATGTAATGTAATCGTTTAGACAATCCTACAAACCTACTATTCAATGAGGAATGTAGATGTTGGAATAAAAATTGTTTATACCATTCAAAATATCTTTTAGCGACAAATGACGATTTTAATTTTTGAATATTATACATTCTTTGCATTTATTTTGTATATCACCTTATTTTTGGCATCATAAAATTATTATTAGGAAAGAAAATTCAGTGCGGAGCAAACCGCATGGCATCGATAGTATTGAATACTTTTGGATCTCTGTTTACGTTTAAGATTTCGTAAGATAAACAAATTCCTTAACTCAAATCTGAGTGCTTGTAATCCACGACTTCCGGCCATCAAATACATTAAGCAGAGCATTGAGAATACTCCTCGAGTCCAACATTGGACCGGGAAACGTCAATTATGGGTCATTAAGACACATTTGATAATTCGCGTTTATCTTCTACACTCACGCAATACCTTAAATAACTTTAAGTAGTGCTTCAAGCCAATTTCTTCGCATATACTAACGGTAACACTCGATTTCGACCGCGTCAATTTTATATATAAATTATTTTTAGTATCAATGGCAACAGACTGAATTTCTTTGATGTTATCGATTTTACGGAACCCTAAAAGGTTTTTCAGAAAAAAAAGGGAATCTATATTAGATAGATTATCAAATGTCTGCCATTGAGGGTCCCCACAACCGAATGAGTCCAGCTGTACCAGAGATTAGCTGATAGGAACACGTAAAAAAAAGTATAAACTCCCATATTCATTATGTAACCTATTATTTTGGTATTCCAGACATTTCCATTTCATTTATAAGACAGCCGTTCGCGCTATAAGGCGTTGTATGGATTCGCAGCGAAAAGCGACGCCGCGGCGCGTAGCCAATACACGATATAGAAAGTCGATTTTCGCAATGTAATCTGTTATATGGCTGTAAAATCAAGCAAGGAAATAGTGCGGTTCGCTTTCCTGCCAATTTCCGTAGCAATACGGTACGAGTAGTGAATCATTCGGTGCCACCTGTCTCTCGCTTCCTGTTATCATGGCTAGTTAGCCCACTTGTCGCGATTTAGAACAATTTGTTAACATTGTGTACGGTTTAAGGAGCTCTATTGACTTGACCGCTTGCTCAGCTAAGTCATTTATTATAGAATAAATGTGTATAATATATATATATATATATATATATATTTCATTGTTATAGTAGTACTAGCTTTTTCTCGCGGTTTCGTTCACGTTCACGTTGATTTTATCGAGCATTTCTAGTTATGTATCATAATATTTTTGCGTAAATACATTACGTACAGACACGCATTTACTTCTGATTATATGTAAAGATAATTTAACAATTAATTATTGTATAAAACGTGATTTGTTCTTAGCCTAATAGTATCTTTTACTCTGGATATTGCTAAACGAATTTCTTTCTTTATCGTGAACAAATTATTCACTTAAACCTATTTGCACGTTATTACATGTTCAGTGGCGTTGGTTGAGATCATTGACAGCATTTGACCTGCAGTAACATCGAGAATGGAGTGACATTTTACTGGAAAGATCGGTAAACTGATTTATAATGCATGCGTTTCTCAGCCCTTTATAAATTATAATTTCAAAATACATCTTACAATGTGACTATAAATTCAATTTCAAGTAGCGTTCAATAAGCAGCCACAGATTTAAATTTCAAAAACTGTCTCGTATATAATTTTTTTTGTCATATCCCTGGTGTTAAACCATTAATTCTCTTTTACAATAGTATTGTTTGAACGCTCTAGTTCTCTTGATTTTCGACACTGCGCTAACGGCTTGGGATTCATAGAAATTTCGTCACCATTCTTACTATTCATATCGATAGCAATGGTTTTAAGAGTTAGTAGGTGAATAATGAGAAAATAGTTTGTTAGGCTCAACGACATTGAGGAATCGAAAGATCTTTTTCTAGTATTCAAAAAGAACAATAACTTGAAAATATACTTAAATTCGTATTGGTATACGATAAAATAATCCAGATGAGTAGCGACTCACGTTTAACTTTGATCATAATCTAATTTTAAGAGAGCCATTATTAACCGTTGATTGCGTAGAATATACATACCAAGGACACGGTGTAACCGTACCTTCTTTACAAATAGTACTAAAACACCAACACAATACCCAAGTGTTTCCCCGAATGCCGGTGTTTAAGTAACGGTCCATTGTCGATCATTGTTTACATTTTAGTTAAAATTAACATCGATTTAGGTCTTCCGCTGTCTCATATACTTAACGTGAATTATTAAAAAATTTGATACTCGGATATTGACTTCCGATTATCATAAGAAAATAATCTATTTCTTTCGTGTATTTGTATCATTAAATTGTTACAAAGTTCTACGCTAATCTGTGTGCGCTCACATATGAGTTACATAGTAATTAGCGAGTATGCGGGTACTATGGTTTACTTGATAGCGGGGTCAATGAGCGGTGTACTTAAAATAGCTTGGAAGGATTTTTGTGGTTGATAAGAATGAAAATACTCGTATTAGACAGATACATTGAACAACGTGGTCAGTATCTTTTTTTAATAGTTCTATGATATCGGACAATGTCTAAAAATGATTTTTGCTGTTGTTAAATTGTTTTTGTTACCAATGAATTATTAAAATATTTAAATTGATATCAAATTGTGTATTTAATATTAACACAATCTAACAGTTGATTTGGTTCATTTAATAGTCCCTTTGGTAGGTTATTTCGGTTATTTGACACACAGACAAAAAATTGTATTAGATAAGTTATAATCTGTAGTGTTTGAAAATTGTATTTAAATAATTCACGGCATTAAAACTAGTGGTTTTCCAGAAATAGTATCGATAATAATAATTAGATTATAAAAAGTCTAACGCTGGATAGTTGGATCAAGGGACAGAATGCAAAAGGCAGTACTCCTGGACATAGCAGGTATTGTCAAAAGCTTTCTTTCTCTGCGGCCCCAACCGTCGGTAGCTTAGGCCAAGTGCCGCTGCTGGTGATCTTCCAGATTAGATTTTATACTATTTTTATCTTTGTATTTACGTTTTTATATTTTACTTTTATATCTATTTTATTAAAAAATCTAGTGGTGAAAATAAATATATGACAGAAATAATTAGATTATACATCGTCTAAGTTAGATATATGGGTATAATATTAAGGTGACCTAAGTAACACGGTGAAAGTGGCAAGCTCGTCAGTACGGCGCCAATAGCCGTTGCAAACTTTCCCACTCCTAGCATTATCATAGTCCATAATCATTTTCCGTTTCACATTACTTAAACTACTTGTCCCCCGCGATATAAATTGGATCAACGTTGAGCGTATAGGTAACATACCTACTTTTAATGTAGCAAGGAGTTCACAGCATACCTTCATACTAGGCTTTTTAATAAAGCTAATAAGAATAAAAATGCATTAAGTTTTTTTTTGTAAGATAATCTTGGCACTGCGGTGGTCTACTATCTAATAAGTTTAGATTTGTGTTTTGTAATAGTGAGATGCAAACCAGTATCGGTTTGCATTTTATCTAATTTAACTTGCGTTGGGTCTATGCTTACAAATAAAGTGAAGTATCAGCAACGTAATACTATCTTTGCAATTAAATACCACCGATGCAATATATTGAACTAGAAAAAAATGATGACTGATAAAATTTGCAACATGTACAGACTCGGTGACGAGTATGTTTTTATGTCTTCGTTTTTGATAATCTGTCCTGTAAAATAAACAAAATAATTCTCTAATGTCGGTTGGTAGTTATTATAGCCATACACGCTCTTAATATTTTATTTTATTAGAATAAGAGAAAATACTTTCAAATAAATAAGCTTTTTATACCCTTAGCTATGCCCCGCGATTACACTCGCGTTTAATTTATATGTGGGTAGATTTTCTGTAACGCCTATATACAAAACGAGTCACAGTTAGTCACGTCTTTGTCTTGACCATTATTTTACATCTAGCCATAAATGCAATATGTATGTAGTCCGACAACAATAGTAAGAGAAGAATATTTTTGAATTAAATATTAAAAATAAATTATTGAAAACGAAAAGTAGAGATCTTTCATTTTTGTATATTTTCTTTATATAGGAACCGATAAACCTCTAGAAATATAGAAATAGCTAAACAGCGGGACGTTTACTGATTCATTTTAATTTATCCAAATTAAGATCGTTTTTCTCAGTACACAATATATTATATTAGATAAGACATGGTAGGTATATGGATATTTGTGTATCTATAAAAGTATTTAATCGCTTCAACTATATGATGGTATACAAATGGGCGGGTCCTGTAACTATAGCGATCGAAGTAGAAGGGTCGGTAACCCGTAGACTGCGCATGTGCCACCCAACATCGACCGTTTTTGCCCCCGCTTATCCCGGGCAAGCGTTGCTATGCCCAGAACGGGCGACGGTGCTGTCTCTAAGCCATACAATACATACTAATAAAGTCTAGACATTATTTTAATCATTTCGAATTGACACAACATTCAGATGCTATTTCTTTCATAAAAATGCAATATATACCTTTGTTAAATTTAGAGATTTATTCGATGTCGCGAAAATTATTGAACATAAATTTAAGTCGTTTTTGCTATATTCGAATTTAATTGTCAATAACATTTTGCACGTTTCCAAAGTTTAACATATTGTAAAACAAATAAACTATTTTATTTAAATGACTAGACATAGCAGCTTCTATATAGACATCATGGCTGTTCTTTAATCTCGCATAGATTTGACCGATTCAAATAATTATTTATATTATTTTACTTGTTATTATCTATCAGTGTTTCAATGGTCAACTTGGTCACACAATTGTGTGACATTTTGCTTAGAATTCTTAACCTTTTTACTAATTAAAATTCTTAACTATAAAACTAAAAAGTAATATCAACAAGCAATTGAGCCAGGCTCGCTTATTTACATGTTAAGTCCTTTTGTCCAGAGCGACTTAAACGACGTATTCATTCTTGGCATCTCGACACCTTTTCACATAACCTAGTTTTGCGATACCTGCAGTTGTAGAAAATAAGTATAGTGTGTAATAAAAACTGTATAATGCTGTTAGTCGCAAATCTGTATTTTTAATGGGTTTAAAGTAAGCTAGCTAGTTCGAGATAGTATTTCAAGAACTTTAGAACGTTCGAATTTAAATATTTGCCCATAGTTAAAAGTAACAGCGTGGTAGTGATACTTAATGGGTTTTTACAAGATTAATGCATATGCTTACATATCTCATATATTGTACCTTCTCACATAAACAAATTTAAATTATTCCACCTGACAAAGTTCTCGGCGCATTAGAAATTTTAATGACTCATTTAAGCCTCGATTGGTAGAGAAAACTCTGACGTCGTACATTGAAATTTTTATTATTTTTCATTATTATTTATTATGTTCACATTTCAAAGGCTTTAGAAATCTAAATTATAATTTGCCGGTGAAAATTTGTACGTCAGTGAAAGGAGTACATTATTCGATATAATTTTTAATAGGATTCAAAAGGTTTTCACTTTATTAATATGATTTAATAAATGAAAAAATATCTAAACCAAGGCTGGTCTTTCACGTAAAATAAATGAAAGAATAGCGTAGATACGTTCGGTAAAGACTAGCAGTGCTACGCGGTTTCGTTTGCCTTAACTATATACACATTTAAAGTCGACGATGACGATGAAATTGTTGATAATAGCCCATGCTACACTCCATATAATATTTTTTGGTCATTTCAAGTTTAGATTTAATTTTATAAATTGCGTTTTAGTTATAAAAACCGTATATACTTTGATAAGTGCTGAAAAACGTAGATTTTTATTGTTATTACAGATAGACTTAGATTTTAATTATTTAAATTAGTTACAACCTCATTTATTTTTCGTATATAAACGTAACTTAAGGAAGTGCAATTATTAAATATCTTTAGTGATTTTCATAATTGTGCCTCGAGGAAAGGTGATACGTTTCTCACGTAAATAAAGAATTTAAAGTGTCCGGTAGAACCGGTATCATCCAGTGAGTAATCGTGAAGGGTTGTCCAATTGATTTTATATTGTTCTTGGTATCGAAATCTGGTATAATTCTTACACCATAGAAAATACTTGTTATATCTTATTTTTGTGATGTGCGAATATTTTACGCAAGTCATTGTTTAGGGACATCATTGAACAAGGCTTTTAAGAAACGACCGCTTTTCGAAAACAAAAAATCTGTTTTGCTATATAATTACGGACAACCCTAGGTCGGGGACACACGTTTGCAGCTCGGTCATTTATACGGCCATAAATTTTCCTTGCGACGGTAATTGAACCTCGTTGATATATAGAATTTCTTTTGATTTTTGTTTGGTTAATCGCTGACTTGGCTTTAACTGGTGATGAGTTCTTCGGTTTCTTAAAATTTGTTGATAGACTATAATTCATCTTGAGATTTGGAGCGCGGCTTTTAATTGTACACTAGATAATATTTTTTTCGAATATTTGTTACTCTATTGTTTATATAACTTACAGACAAATTCTGTTTTGTATTAAACAAATATTTTGCCATTATAAACAAATTTTATTTATATGGAGTTTTGAGCTTCGCTGTCATAGCTGGGCATAGCTTCAACTGCACAATGGTTTTCATATTATGTGTTCTTCTACATTCTCTTAATAAACCTTGTTTTTTTTTTTATTGGTGCTGAAAAGCTATACAATGTAGTTTCTTATATTTAACACCAGTAACTGGACAATGATTTTGAGGAGGAGCCGCTAGAGACGCAATTTGATACGTTTCATGTCGGCATTAAACCTTGTTTTGCACTATATTATCTCGAAGTACTTTTAAAGATAAAAGCTATAAAAATAATTTATAACCTGCTAGATCAGCATAGCCAGCGAATTTCCATTTGTCAATACTTTAAAAGAAAATCTGTGGGAATATTATACGAGTATTAGGTAGTATTTATATAATATTTCCTTTTAAATACGTTTAAAAGTCCTCCATCTTTGTGACTACTTCATAGTAATATTTTAAATTTTTGCTAGCTTCGGACATTTCTTCTTATGGATGTTGCGAAATTAAGCTCGTGTTGTTCATATAAACTATCGATGTGATTCTTTTATACTCGTAAAACTAGCGGCGTCGGGTGGATTCACTCGCTTAATTTCTATCATAAAGTAGGCCATGATAGGGGTTAAGTATGCATAATAGTTAATTTATCTGTAAATCTTCCAATTTTATTTCCACAAGAATCTTGTACAAAATATTAAATAAAAGAAATTAATATATATATATAGATACAACCATACGTAAATATGTATGCTTACGTATTAATAAGTAAGTTTATTAATTTTTTAAAGCAGCTAAAATTTTTAATCGAAATTTATTTTAATTTATCGAATCGGCGGCGTTAAATATTTTCATTAAGATTTACCACGGTGACCCGAACGAATATTTCCACCCACGTATCTTGCGCCGTAACCTGTTTCTGATTCAGGAAGCTAAGAATCGTGTACTTAATATGCTAATCTTCCCCGGCTTTCACTTGGAATTCCAACATAATCCCATTCCGAGCTTTAAGTAGACTGAAAACTTTTATAAAAACAATCGACGTCCAATTCTTACAAAAAAGTTTGTTAAATAAACAACTCGTTTGTTTTGGTCCTTTATTAGATTTCTTGGAAAAGGGACTCAATTTGATGTATTTTGGGGATGCAATTTGGTATAACTTTGAACGAACATTTAATTATTTTTGTTATAAGGTTTCATTGTTCATATTTCTGTCCGAGTTTTACTATAGCCCAATTGCTCGCGTGTCTAATCTAGACAACCAGATGATTATCCATGAATAATCTAAATTTCATAATAATGGTTTCCCGTGAGCATATTATATTACTTCAATTGTATTTACTTGAATAAATACACAATCCTAAATCTAAAATGTAGTTATGAACGTCTACGTATCGAATAAATAATATCGTAAGATGTCCTTAAATAAAATTTTAAAGGAACATTAAAATTCGTGCGCTTTAAAGCTTAAAACATTATCTTATCAGTCGCTCACCACCACCCACGTATCGATAGACCCAAAGAAATCAGTTATCACATTTAGTTATAACTGTAGGTAGAGCGAGCTAGGCGCGGGGAGTCCGGCCGGTGAACCCAAAATCAATACAGCTGCCTTCCCTCCCCCTCGCGTCTGCCGGTCGCTATGGTTACCGGAGATAAGACACATACACTGCACACACCCACACCCACGAAGTATAAATGTCTCTTGTTACTCGTTAGATATTACATTGAAATTATAGTTGGTATAATAATAAAATTTATTACATTGAATTCGACATGAATATTCCATATACGATCTCTTTTGAAATAAGTGTTTTTTTGTGATGTTTTATACTGTCATAATAAACAAAATAATTTTAATTATTATTGCTTATTGAGTGAGTGATTAAAACGACTGATTGTTGTAAATCTAAATGTTGATTTGTCGTATTAAATTCGCCTCCATGTTAAATAATGTTAGTAAGATTATAATCATTCTTCATTTAATTCTGCTTTTGAACTGAGAAAAGCTTTCGCACTGCTAGCTGGGAAAAATACAACAAATAAAGTTATTCTATAAATATCTATAATAGTAATATTCAACTCGGCCCAGACAGGTCCAATATGTAGGGGATATCACCTCCGCTGGCTGGGTGTTTGTTCGTACCACCACCCTGCCCACACCTCCCCGTTCTACCCACGCTCTTTACATCTCCCTCGTCTAAATTGAGCTAATATCCAGTTACTAGCCTGTTGCGTTTATGATGTACGTACAACAAAAATCTATTCGCATTTACGTATGTCTTAAATGCAGAAGTTAATATTTGTATGTTACTCATGCTAATCTATGCGACACTTTTGCTGTATTGTGATGTTATTTTGTGCTATTGTTTGTATTACCGATGATTATTTGGCTTTCAATGTATAAGATACGTCAGCTTTAATTGTTCAATGCGACACTATCCATCGTTTATTGTTTCGAGCATGCGAAATGCGTGATAACTTTGATGGATGGGTAAAGTCGCCGCTAGTCGGCGGTCTACCCACGTTGGGTAACTGTGAGCCGACAGTAAAAGGCCGTATGTGATGGCACCCCGCCTGTTTTCCGTACGCATGCGCGCCTCCAACCCCCAGCCTCTTGCTTGTTGCTAGGCCGATGAATCCGATAACGTGTCCACCCAACATGGCGGACGAAAATTGATTTATTGGTGCCTTCCACTGTGAACTTTGCTTGCGAGGTTTTATCGGGCAGTGCACTTTGTAACGCATGCGCTTTGTGTTCCTAATAATGATACCCCCCTTTCTCTCGTGTAAAACCGTTGACAGGCTAGCGAATAAAGTTGGTACCGACTCGATACATTTATGATACGGTTTGCGAAGTATTACAAGCACAAATATAAACTTGAAATGAAATAGTATTTATTAGTTTTAAAGATATGTGAATACGATTCAAATAAAATGATATAATTTATTATTTTTTGATTGTCAAACTTCGTTGATATAGAAATAATTTTAAGTATAAAAATATCAGTCAACTAAAATACTTTAACAGTCTCAATGCATATTAAGCGATGGGAATAATAATACAAAGTACGAGTGCCATATTAAAAGACAAAGCAAATGACTTTTTCTTTTGTTCAGTCGTATTTAAGTGAAATCTGCTTGACTTAGCTGTAATAACTGCTGCGAATTAACTTAGAAATCCATTATGTTTCATTATTTAATCTTTATTAAGATAGTGCTGTTTCTATGATACGCCATTATTTAATGTGGCATGTTTATTTTTATACTTTAAGACTTGATGCTCTTTAATTCTCGGTGATGGAAAGGAATATAACACTATTATTATTAAATAAATATCTCAGTGATGTGAATTGATAATAACAGTTCTTTTAAGTTTACATACAAGTTAAGAGGTTTGCACATAAAATTAATTTATACAGTTTTGTGCATCGTTGTTTGATATTAAGTTTTAAAATATCCTCCATTGTTCCAGAACGTCGATCACAAGGCCAAGTTCCGGTCCAAGAAGGGCCAGCTTCCTTTCATCGAGCTGAACGGGGAAGAGATTGCTGACAGCGCTTTCATCATCAAGGAGCTGTCTGAGAAATACAACAAGGATCTTGATGCAGGTACTTAAAAAAATGTTTAAGATTTAGCTAAAAACTATTTTAGAGAGAAAACGCGTGAAATATTCGGTATCGTATATTTACGAATATTTTTCTTGCTTCTGTATCGTAATTTCCAGGTGGGAATCTATGTCCATGCTGAAGGGGTTTTATGATATTTATATATCAATGGGACATATAATTTAGGATATCAGATCTATGAATTATGTACTAATGCATTGTTAGCGGTTTCGGTTTGCGTTAGCGTATTGCAAAGTCTTTAAACCTCATATAACACGTGTTTTCTTTTTTTCACAAGTAGCAACTAGATAATACTAAAGGTACACAGAAATGAAACTAAATTGATTAGAGAAATAATTTTTGGTTCTAACTAGTTTTCGAAAATACAAAAAAGCTTATTTTTCCAGTCATTCTTATGTGGAATAATAAGTGCGACATCAATTAGTTGACTTAATTACGGTTCTAGACTAGCGCGGGGCTTTTGCCCGGGTGACGACCTCCGTGGATCAATAACTAGGTTCAGGCTCGAGCGAGGGCCTGGAAATCCCGGGCGACCTAGATAGCCGATCCTAGATGAGCGTCCGATCCCCGCGCATGTGCACTAAGTGCACATCAACACTGATAGCCTGCATTTTGTAATATTCCTTTTCTACGCAGCGCTCACGCCCGAACAACGTGTAGTCACGCACGCTATGGTATCTATGATCGAAAATCATTTATCATGGGTAATGTTTTGGTGGCGCGCCAAGTACCCTGATAGCGTGATCAGGGGATACCAAGTGAACCTCCAGAACGCGCTCAACACTCGTCTGCCCAACGCCATTCTGAACCTCTGCTTCAAACTCACGTTTGCACGTAAGGTTAGTAACGTTTTGGCTCTGTATGTTTTTGTGTCTCGTAGTTTGAATGCTTGTAACATTTCTTTGCGTGAGAATTCTTTGTGAAATACAGCTCGCGTTTCCTTTGTTTTCCCTCTGTATACTTATGACATAGTACTTACACGTCGTGTCTATTAGATGAAACACTTTCTTTGTCTAGCATTGCTTGTAGAAAAATCGAATTTGCTATGTAAAATTAGGTTTTCTTTGTTCCTGCTATTATTATCTTCCGCATATAGTGCCCCCGTGGTGGCCTGGAAGGAGACAAGTGGGTTGAGGCAACAACCCCCCCGCCCCCACCATTGTATATATGTAGCGGCCATTTTCATACCCCATCCAGTGGCGCCATGTTGCTAGGTACCTCCTTCCAACACCCCCTCGTCTAGGACATGCCGGTTATATAACGATGCACCTGTTGCACTCCCAACTATTTCGCGTTCGGCCGTGATACCGAAATGTTGATACAGGTAGCCTCCGTGGACGAGTAATCCTTTGTCTACATTTGTAGCTTCAGTAGCTTCGATTATTGGTATTAATATTTGCTATTTATTAATTTGAAGTGCAATAAAATTTCGCTTGTTTCTTTTTCAAACGTTCGCTCGACTTTCGGAAGACTTCCTCGGTGACTGATGGAGGCCCGTTAGTGATTTGCCTTTCTGTTTTAGGGAATGAAGAAGGCTAAGGCCCATGGTATTGGAGTACATAGCCAGGAAGAGATCATCGAGTTCGGCAAGAACGACCTCCGCGTGCTCTCAGATCTGCTCTCCGACAAGCCTTTCTTCTTCGGAGACGAGCCTACACTTGTAAGTATATCACCATGGAAATTTAACATCGTATTCTTTCGTTTCTTTAGTGAGTACATTGTTCGTTGGAGTACTTTAAAAGTTTTTGATTAGTGTTTTTCTGCGATGGTAATTAATTGCGTCGTGATGTCATCAAGTCAAAAGTTAGTTTCTATTTGCATCGTAATGATGTTTAATAGATTTGTTTTTAAACTTGTAGCTTTTTAAAGGATGTCATAAAATCTTAACAATTTATGATTCTTTCTTACTTGAAATTGATAACGTGCGTGAATTATTTTTCTTCATTACAATGACGTTCCGGGGGTGACTGAAAGATTTTCCTAAATGTAGTCAATTCTGCAATAATGAAAAAAAAAAAGTGTGAAAGATTGTTGCCGTTAGACAAAATTTTCTTAACTCGTATTTTCATATAAGAAGTCTATAAAGAAGGCTTACGATCTCGGCTTGGTCCTAAAATAGTTTCGCAATCAATAAATAATTAACAATGATCGTTGTCGTCCAGAGCTTTAATTAAACTCTAATAACGTTCAGTGATTTTTGCTTTTGTTGGAAAGCTTTTGTTTTCGCGAATGCTAAGTATAGTTTGATTTCATCTACCTTGTTATACGGTATCCCTCCAGGATTATATTAAAGTCTAGAAATGGTTTATTGTCGATTTTCTAGCGCATGCCCTCCTAGAACTGATATGTGCGTCATGAATATTGATTGTAATGTATAGACAGCCATTTCAAAGTGAAACTAGTTTAATTTTTAACTCCGTGCCTGCAACAAGTTTGTATTAGAGGGCTTTGAAATTTTTAAACACTAGTTATGGACACTAGTCAGAAAATACTAGATGTTTAGCAAAAACTAATTTGAGGATGGAATTTTAAAATCTATTAATAGAATTGTGCCGTTGTACGTAAATAAGAGGTTGTCTGGCATATAGGTGGTAGGTTGAGGGGGTCAGTGGGCGGGCCTGTACATTCTATGTAAGCTTCATAGTAAACATATATGACGTTATTGATTTATCATCGATGTACAGGTTCAATTCAGCGTTGCTCGCGTCAATCTCTCTTTGAAAATTAAATTTTCGAGTTCTCAATGCGTTGCCTCTCTCAATAGTTCATTGGGAATTAAAATTAGTTCATTTGTTTTAAAGATTGAATTTCGATAAATTTAAATTGAAGTTTGCAATTAGTTTTATTTTACTTTTTGAATTTTTAAGACTTTATTGTCGTTAATCAATCGCAAATGTGACTTTAATTGGTTGAGGCAAACTTTAGATTTCAAATGCTGACTAAATAGTATTAGTTTTAAAATTTATTATAATATTACCTCAAGGTTTGAAATTAATCAATGTATTATAAAACAACGGGTTACGTTTGAGATACGAAAAATTTCGAAAGACATGAAGAGGTTTTTATAACGAGTTCATAGACTCAAAATCTAGAATTATATCTACATCAATGAAGAACGAAATTACATCTCTGATAGAACTTTCATCGGAAGTTAATAAATAAATTTACTTGGATTAATTAATTTGGATTTGAATATTAAGAATATCGTAATATTAGTACGACTTATAACTGTTTTTTTTGTAAAATTGATGCATTGAGCTCCTGTATACATTGCAAGGCTTTATGATTTAGCGAATTGCGCGTAATAGACTCCGGTGATAACAAAAAGAATACAGATATTACATTGGTCGGACTGCTTGTGTTTTCGACCACGCCCCCTCACTCGGGAATATGTCCAATCTGTACCTTCACAGTTCATTCTTCGTTCATGGTCGAGACGATACAAACTAACGTCAAGAAATAATATAAGTTTAGTTCAATTGAAACTAGTAAGTTATTTTTTTATTTGACTTGTGTTATTACGGCGTGACTGCAGCGTGACTATAATTAAACATTAAAAATAATGGAATTTCGTTTTTCATATGAGATACATTGACTGATCGGCGTTTGTTTTTGAGTTCCTAATTAAAACGAAATTGTTGTTCACGAACAGTTGGACGTTGTGGCTTTTGCAAACTTGGCCCAGCTCCATTTCATCGACAAAGAAGTACCACATCTCCTCCGCGATGCTATGAACGACACTTTCCCGAATCTTGTCGGTCTTGTCTCCCGTATTAAAGAACGCGCTTTCCCCGATTGGGACGAACTCTGCGCCCCCGAACCGGCTGCTCCGATATCCAAAAAGGACTCCAAAGAGACTAAAGAAGGAACCGGCCAGCCTGAGAAGCAGCCTATCGAAGAACCTGAAAAAGAAAAGGTAATTGGTTCTTTTATGGTACTAACGAGATATTCATTGTACTACGTTAGAAAAATAGTATATTGAACGATTTTGATTTTCAATTTCAGGACGAAAAGGAAAAGGAGCTTGCCGAGAAGGAGCCAGAAGACAAAGAGAACGAGAAGGAGAAGGAGAAGTAAATTACTGCGCGGCGCAACATTTGTTCACCTTTTGCAGACACGAAACGGTGGCCGTAGATTAACTCGTCTAATTCGTAGTTAAATTGTAATCGCCGCCATACTGACATGCAAATTTACATTTAGGAGTCAGACTCGTTACATTCTGTATATTATAAGTGTGTAAATCCATTTGTCTTTCCCGTACCTTTGATTTGAGGACGCGATCGCGTCGATTTCATTAGAACGTGTTTATTTTCAATTATTTTTGCTGTTCTCTCGCTTAACCGTCACGTAAGGAATTCTTTAAGTGTAACAGTTGATGTTTTTGACGCTTGTTTCAATCTCATAATAGCAGATTTGAATTGTATTTTGTCAAGTAAATAATTAAGTACTTACATTATTAGGTAATCATAATATTCAACTGGTAATAGTAGTGTATCGATTAAATATAGTATAAAGTTATTGATAAATCCTTTGTCATCGTGTATTGTTAAGTATGGTTAGCGAATATCATCGTTTTTCATTATATATTATACCGATGTTGTAGGGAGCATTTTCATGACGTTTTCGTGTCAGCTCGACATAGATATAAAGTTCTCTTAAGTAATTTATGTGCTCATACGTAATCGCCCATTATAATAAAATTACCTTGAATGTTGTGAAAAATTACAAACATAAGTGTTAGTGTAATTGATACCAAAAATTGGCTGATTTATAGTTAATTGGGATAACGTGTGTCGAGAAACGATAAGAACTGGAGTGCGTTTAGACTTTTGGATATTCTTTATAATTTATTGCTTTATACTCGTGGAAAGAAAATTTACAATTTACAAATTTTTTATAGAAACTTCTGGAAGACTGTTTTTCAATTTTATTATAATATAATTCATAGTCCGTAAAACTTTTGATATTGTATTGTATGTGTTAAGGCTAAGGATACATAACTGTCCATCTGTAGGTCCGCGTCGCAGCAATATACTAGCAGGTGACGCACCTCTAGCGAACAAATCATCTACGCAGACATAACAATGATTAACATTACGCCATCGCCATCCGAGACTTCATCTTCGAACTCATCACCGTCTCACTCGGCAGAATCTCGTTCATCACATTACGAATCATCTCGTTCGTCGCCGTCGCCATCACCGTCGCCACCGCCAGTATTATCCGTCGAATCATCGGTAGCTGGTTCCACCCCTGCCTCAGGGAATTCGTCTTCATCATCAGCGTGTCCATCACCCTCGCGCTTTCCGTTCCCAACGCATTTCCCCATGCAACGCCACATACGCCCGATGAGGTCTTGTTATCCGAACGCAGTACCTCCCGGCCCGACATATCTGCCGCGAGTTCGGTTCATATCGTCATTACTGTGCTCGCAGCCCTTCCCGAGGCAGTCTAACCCCACTACTTCAACACAAGATGCAACAGACCCACCAGAGGTCTCAGTGAAAGGGCTCATACCGACGCCGCCCCTGTCTATAACGTCGACTCTTTCGTCTCTGTCGCCACTCTCGTTGTCTCCACCACAGTCGCCACCCAAATCACCATCAAAATCACCACAACCATCAACGTCATTATCATTATCATTGTCATTGTCATTGCTCTCATTTATGGAAAACAGGCCGAACGCGATGTCCAATTCGCTCCCTCAATTGGCAGAGTTGTCGCCACTAGAACCTGTGGCATCGAGTTCCCTTTCACAGGCAACAATGCCCCCCGAACGCCGCAATTCGTTAAAGAGATCCGTATCTGAACCAAATCTTCGTATTTAAATCGGTACTCGCTAGAGTTTAGTAAGTGCCCAGAACGTTTTCTACTCTAGACCTGGCTAAACGAGTATCTCCAACATCTTTGCCGCCTTCATGAGCCTATTTAATTGTAACGGTTACTGTAATAAACCCCAGGGTAATGGCTTATGGTACATTTAATATAAAGCCTATATAGAACATGACAAATAAATATATTTCTAGACGTCCATGACACTAGTAGTAACTATAAACGATTTATAAATATATTACTGTTTAAATAACATTTTGGCAAAGCTTATCGGCTATAAGGTAATGTAATGTGTTAAATTATTTAGCGTACGGATGTTTAACGATAACTCCTGTCATCGCATCACCATAATCATATGAATTTTTTATATCTCCACACTCATTGACTCTTCATCTTCCTATCGGCGGACATTGTTGCTCTGTGAAAGACTATCACCATTCATCAATCCATACATTCGCCTAGAATTAAGTAAACTCAGCTTCGTGATCAACGAAATCGCTACATTCTAAATAGATAGAGACATACGAGCAATCGCCGTCACTAGCGCCTTCGTAATTTTTCGTTTGCACCCGCTCGACCACCTAATGGCGGTTCGATTATGCACAAATTTATTTTTTAAATACTCAACGAAGACTGCTTTCATTCCACGTTCGTGATTGGAATTGAAAATTTGATTTATCACTGAAACAGGCTTAGCGTTTCACCTTATCTTCATCCCGTTATATTATGTTGAACAGTCGTTTGACCTATATAGCAGCGTGAGGCGTTGAGTGGTTTTTGAATGTCGGGGTAGAGTGACATTGATTTGTTACAACAGCATCGTTAGGCTTGCAGGGAACGCGACTAGTGATATGGAATTCTTTGGTCGTACGACTCTTTTACGTTTTTAACCCATCCCCTTTAACGACTGAGAAAGGATTTGGTTGCCCGCATTACGCGGCGCCTAGGTGAATACGTTGGTGCAAGGGCTGGGTAATGCGGGTAGACGTAGTTTCTGATAGGGAATTGAAACAATGAATACGAGAAAATGTGTGAGGCAAGTATATATTGCTCGATACAATCTGGAATCTGCGCGTTCCCTTCACTTTGTAACGTCAATATGCGCGTATTCGACGCGAAAGGCAAACATTCCCTAAAGTTGAACTCAGAATGAGCGTTGCCATCGTTAAAGGACACTACGTGTTCGCTAGTTGAAGGACAATCTTCTAGACTAATTTCCGTCTAATTCATATAATCGACACTATCTTATTCTCTGTATTAGGTTAAGCGATGTGTAAATTTGATGAAAAATCAACCGTTGTTCACAAAAGTAGAAATCATAGCAAGTGTCCCGTTTACCGCGGCCAAGTACGTCGTAAGTCGGGTGCGGGGCACTAAATGATTTTAGCGTTAAGATTATATAAATGTTAGGTGTATATGCCGTTACGTTTCACGTTCGGCGCGTAGTAATTAAAAAATACGATTAATCGATGGAATTAGTTTAAAGAAACTCTTTGTTTGACTTATAAATTTTGATTTGACCATTATAGGGGAAAGGTAGACGCATGTCCCTCCCGACAACAGCTGACCATCACTGCCACATAAAATTGGATGTAAGAGTTAAGATTAAGAATGTTAGAATAGGAATCGATTGACGCATAGTCATCTTAAAGCTAAAGTAAAACCGTGCGTAGGATAAATGATATCGGGGAATGTTCGACCGTTCAAGGGCCTGTTTCAGTGTTTCTTTAGCTTCGGGAGTGAAAATAGCGTAAGGTACAAATTCATGCACGACATCTCTTAAACTTCATCCGAGAGACGATTCCTGGACAAAAGTTTGTTAAGATCATTGTCATCTAATCTGATACGGCGCCAATCCAAAACGGATGCCGCTGCCGAAATAATCTTTGTACGGGACACGTCTTAATGTCCGTTCATTTCATTAGAAATTTTAGACTCGTCGTAATACAATTTAATAATAAACGACACAATATGTGTACAAGAATTTAAAAATAGTTTGATCGAGCGAGGAGTGCTCTCGATTATTGACTATTTTTTTCTGGAAAATAAAAATAGAATTAGTCGCATAATGATAGGAGTAATGTATTTGGGCTCAAGAGCGTTGGAAATTGTCGGTGGTAAGAACATTAATGACATTATCAGTGGTGGTTGGATCAATGGCGAGTTTTCTTTAATACATTGTGTAATAGCTTAACTACCGTATTTATCACGACATATTTGTGTTGTTAGTGCTATATAACAAATAAATAGTAGTTATTAATGTAGTTTCGCTATGTGTTATATTGTAGTTGTAGTCAAATTTATTATTTTTAATTATATTGATTTTCACTATCGTACAGCTATGATTCGTACGTGGTATTTTCTTTCTCAATTTAAGTGTCAATATATTCTTAAGTAATATTCAAATTTAGATAGTAATGGTTCGCCATAAATGTACCGATTTATTATAAAATAACTGAGCTTTCATTGGATACAATGTTCTATTCATAATTTCAATGTAACATTCTGTCAACATTAAAGGATATATCTAATACGAAACTGATGACACTCAAGTGCGATATCCGCGGTGTCATATCACATTTGAGTTGCTATCAGGTTTTTTTTTTATTTTCCACCTAGCGCAGAGGTTTCACCCGCCTTAGTCTAAGCATATAAATAAGACCGAAATAACGTCCTGTCTCATATCAAATAATACTTTTCTCGATGTATTTCGAAGTACATACGGTGCTTTTAATAGAAACAATTTTTATTTTTCTGCTAAGTCCGGCCAATCTCCGATACAGGTGGCCTGATTTTGACTGCACTTTAGACAGACCGCTTATATGGAATAATTTAATGTTTTATATACCATTTTTCTATTAACTAAATCAGTCTGTTGCTAATTTCGAGTGACATATATTAAAATGCTTAAGAACCGTAATATAAATGCGAAAATACATTAGTTTTCCACGTTTATTACCTTGAATCCCTAAAGTAATTTTGGTCGAGACATAATTGAGACCGTGGAAAAGATTACTTACATACTTTTTAGACTCGTAATACTGTAACAGTAGTACCACTGTTACTGTACCACTTAACACATTGTTTTATCATTCTTGCAGGCGTGTGTATATTCTAAACGTAACCACGTTAAAAGAAAATGTAGTTTTACGCCCAACATAATTCAGTTCTTTGATAAAATTGCGATTTATTTTCGGGAACAAAACATAAAATTCAATATAAATATAAATTTAAAAAATAGCAAATACTTTAAAGAATCAAATAAGATTAGGTAGAGAAACTTAAAGGAGTAAAAAATTACTAACACAATTTCATAAGGAATCTTATATACGAATATGTTAAAAAATGCAATTTTTGCTTAAATCAAATTAATGTTCTGTATGAAAATGGATTGAGCTTTCCGCGGTCGAGCGATGCATAGGGATGACTGAGTAATGTATCTGTGGGAAAGAGCGGGAATGTTGGGTATTTATCCTGCGCGTTGGTAGGTATGCCCTAATCAAGTCAACTTCTAACGTAGACTTCACTTCGCTGGCACATTTTTTTAATATAAATAAAGTATTTATTTGTATTGCTAAAATTTCAATGTTTATATAAAGTATACGGTACGTGCAGAAACACATTACATAAAGTATCTGTCTGTTTGTTCCAACTACAGTGAAACGCCTGCACCGATTTTCACGTGATATTCACTGGGTGATATCTAATATTATGGCTCGTCATAGGCTACTTTATAATCATTATTTTAACACAAAATCAACGCGGGTGAAACCGCGGCGCATCACTAGTTACCTGGTATGACAGTAGAAGTATGACTATTCTATTCACTATGGTATACTGATTATTATTGCCTGTAATATATATTTACTAGCTGCCCCCGCAAACGTCGTTTTGCTAAATAAATATTTAGGCGTTGACTGCAGATGAGTGAAATTTTGGGGTTGTATGTATTTTTATGTGCTGTGTCATAAAAAAATTGTCAATAAAAAATAAATTTAGGGGTGGACCACCCTTAACATTTTGTGGATGAAAAATAGATGTTGTCCGATTCTCAGATCTACTGAATATGCTTATAAAATTTCACGAAAATCAGTCGAGTCGTTTCGGAGGAGTAAGGGAACGAACATTGTGACACGAGAATTAATATTAGATTACTTATAAGTTTGACGTGTCTGTCATCACGAACGCTCCTGAACGAATAGGCCGATTTTAGTATGGGTTTTTTTATTTGAAAGCTGATATAAGGGAGCTGTATTTCAGTCTATTTCTATTTTAAACTGGGAAGCTTTAAAGAAAGAGACTCAATTTGCTCTAAATTACACTGTATGCAAAACTAGCAGCAATAAAACTAGTTTTGTTTAAGCAATTTTCTCGTTATGACATGTTTGCTAGTAATATCCAAATTTAAACTGCTATTATTCTAGAACATAATTTTTATATACGGATATTACGGAGTTTCTGTAACACGATTATGAAATAATTTTATTATTTAATTAGAAAGTACTTATTTCAATAAACAGATAGTTACCAATCAACAACACCCTTTCACGCCTTTTCAGAATTAAGTAACATACTCATATTATCTTATTAAAATTTAATGATACCTGATCATAACCTATTTCGAAAGATTTTGTGCTAGATTGCTAATATCTAGTGACACTTGAGTCTTTAATTATAAATAAACAATAGACATTAGAGATTTCTTTATAAGTCTTTTTATATACTAAACTTTTACTTATTTCTACTTTTTTTAACCGTCAGTCCATATAAACGGCCTTTCCTTCTTAGTTTTGTTTATAAATGGGCCAAACGAGTCTACGCCAATTGGTTACCAGCTTACAGCAAGCAGTTACAGCAAGACCAGGACACTTGGAGACGCGTTGCCGAGCTTTAAAAAAGGATTAGGCATGTTTCTTGAAAGTCACCATAATGTAACGGTTCGAAAAAACCTCCGGCGAAATCTGATTCCGTAGAGTGGTTGTGCACAGAGTGCTAGGCATCGTGATGGTGAGGATGGAACTTCAGACTTAGTCTCGAAGGTCTGTGTTAAAATTCAGCGTTTTAGTTTTATCTAGTTAATTATTTATCTATTGAATAATTTATATTTGATTAAATTCATATTTTTAAAAAGTAATAGAATACAAATATAGCATATACAGAACATATTAAGTTATAATGTTAGTTTGCAATGAGCATGAAATAATAAATCTTGATTTGTCTGATGTACCCAAAAAAAAGTTAATATCATTTTTGCAAACATAATCGCCGATTATAATCACATTTTTTACTAATACTATAAATTACTGTGTAAAATAAATTAGTATTTATTTTGCAAAGTAAGCTTTTTATAAGATTATTGCGCACATAAAACTATTTTGTGGCTAAAAGATTTTAAATTTGCTTTAATATGAATCAAAAAAGGGTAAATATTAAATAAGTCGTAACTATCAGAGCTAAGCAGCCAACTTATTTTACTGTTGAAAGAAGTATAAAGGAAAACATTTGCTATTAATATACATTGATACATTTTCAAGAATTATATTTCTGTGCAGAATCTTAATTATTTTAAGTAGGCTATTCATACCATAAACTTAATTATCTGCCAGTGAAAGTATTGTCAATATTACCAGCCCTTACGGAGATTGGCCGGAATAGAGACACAAACATTTTATAAATTGAGTTTATGTTGTGTATCGTATATTATTATATAAATAGAGAAAACGGTTTTATTTTAATACTAGCTTCTGTCAGCGGCTTCGTTTGAGTTCATTCCGAATTTTACACCTTCCTCAATAAATGGACTAACCAACGCTGAAATAATTTTTCAAATCGGACCAGCGGTTCCTGAGATTAGCGCGTTCAAACACAAAAAATAACTCTTCAGCTTTATAGTATTAGTATAGATTACGTACAGGTAGTTGAAAAATCAACATGCCATTTTAACAAAAAGAATCAATTTTTAGCAACAAATACAATTTTTCTGAAAGCAGTCAGTGCAAAGATTTAGATTTTTTAGGTATACGTATCATTAAATTCATCAATTCATTTCGATATTGGAATAGAATTTGTAATAGATGATAATAACATAAGAAAATTACAAAATGGACATTACCATCATATCATAAATATCAGCATCATTTTATGATTATCATAAAATATTAAGACTGTTTTTATTTGATTTTGAAATATCAAAAGATTTTTTTTTAAGTCTATTAGAAGTTAGTCGACGCGAGTAATTACATTTTTTTGAGCTGGTATTAACTTTTCTTTTATTATAATGACGTCTCAGTAATCTATTAAATTTACTGTCGTAAAAAAGGATATTATTCGCTTATTGATATAAAGTCAGTTAAAACTTAGCAGAATCAATAGTTTTCCATTTTGTTCCATACTAGCGGCGCTCCGCGATTTCGCACGGGTTCAAATCATTTATAAAAATATTATTAGTAACTGTTTATGTGCATACATATATAATAAAATGTAATCTTAATATTAAAATAACAGCATTTTCTAAACCCATATGAAAGCACTAGCATCTGCCAGCGGCTTCGGTCGCGTTCATTTTGATTTTTACACCTTGGGTTACTTTATCGGACTTTTAGTAAGGATCCCTATTGTTTTAAAACATATAATATAGCCTACAGCCATCCTCGACAAATGTACTATCCAACACTGAAATAATTTTTCAAATCGATCCAGCAGTTCCTGAGATTACCGCATTCAAAACAAACGAACTCTTTAAAATATTAGTATAGATATCGACATATTGTACTTAAACAGAAACAGTTTCTGAATGAAGTTTTATCTGTCTAATTTCACTGGTTATTCTTAAAAAAGATTGGGCCTATTCTATCGGGATTTTCATTTTCAGATATTTAATTTTATTTTCATTAACGCGCGTAAAACAATAGGTTACTGCCAATCTAAAATAATTTGAACGTACGTAATTCTCTACTTCTAGTAGGTTCTGTTATAATATCTAATTATTGTAAGGTCGACTGGTTATTTCACTAGCCAAAATTGTACTGTAACATCAAGGTGATTTAACAGTGTAAAACGTGTGTGATTAATATAATTTATTTATTTCTTGCCTCATACAGTGTATTGTAAAGGTTCTGTAGAGTGGATAGAAGACGCATGCACAGGCAGTGTTATAACACTATTGGCTCAAGCGTCGTGGAGTGAACTGCTTTTCTCGACAAATTAAGGATAACGCGCCATAATCATTTGTGAGTTATTTTTTATTTACCATTATTAATAGTCTTCTCTGCATAAAAATATATTTTAACATTTCCACTTAGGTATGTTTAGTATTAATGATTGCTTGTATTTATTATATTTTTAGAGCGATCATCTATTTTTGGTATGACACATGTTTTGGTTACAGTTTTGAAACTACAATGCTATTTTTGTTTCCGAATCTCAATTCGTCCTTAATATTAAAAATATTACGCATATCGATTACTTAATATATATTTATATATTATGTTAAATGTAGTATTGATATGAAATAAATATATACCTACTTTTATGGCGCAGACTAGTTGGGTCCAACTTAACACAATTTTGTTAGGAAACTAAGGTAATAACTTGTAACATATGCAATAGTATTAATTATTAATTTAAATTAATGAAAAATAAAATTAGATTACGATAACATGTTAATTGCGAAGTTTTTTCTATTTCTCCGACGCAGGCCACATTTATGTGTTACGATGCATAATGATGTTAAGATCCGGTCAGACATTTTATTACAGTACAGTATATTTTAATATGATTGCTTCTTTTCAATACATATACGATTTTTTATATTGTAAACAAAAAAATATCGTTCTGATTTGACGTGACTTGTGAAATTTATACGTTTAAGCTTGGTTTTTATTAAATCTTTCCAAAAAAACAACGAATTAATTTCTATTAATATTCGGTTACATTTTTTATAATTATCATAATTATCTGTTTAATTCGTATTTTATGCATGTAAATAACTAATAATTCATTTTTAATTCTAATAATTCGTATTTTATGCATATAAAACTAATACTATTTTGTAGGAAGTATTTTATTTTTCTTGTTTATTAACTATCTACGTCTAAAACAAGGTTTTGTTATTGCAATTTATCTATCTCTATTAAATTTGATTAACACGCTCGTTAGCTTCAATCTTTACTAGCAAACCATGAACTTCGAATTATTAAAGAATACTTTGTATAAGTGCGGGTGACTATACTATAATAAATTTTAGGACTGTTTTTTTAAGAATGAGGTGATAAGGGGTTTATGTTTTGACAACTTTGCATGCCATATATCCGAATACTTGAAATAAAAATAAAAAAGGCAGGCAGAAGAACGTCACTAAAAAATTACAAACGGTGTCCATGGGCTAGAGGAATCGCCTAGTATAGGTGAACTGTAAGCTCGTTAGCGTTCCTATCGCATAAAAAAAATCTTTTTTAGCTCTTTTTCGATCATTTCTTTGTATTACAGCAAGATCGAATGTATTGCAACATAAAAAACGTTGGATGCTTTGACATAAGTCCATCATATGGGATGGTAGTTTATCAATCTTGAATAATATAAAAATTATTTTTCAAGTATATCTCGTTTTATGTTAATACTAAGAACCGCTAAATGTACAAAGAGTTTATTATGTAATTATGCTACGGTTGACTATTTCATGACATACATTATATAATAGTATGTTGAACTGTACCGTACCGTCAAAAATTTAATACAGGTTATATGAGTATGAGCTTAATCATGTCATTTCTTATAGCACGTATGAAACTTATTTTAATTAAAAAATTACAATTCTCGTAATCCTTCGGGCAATATCCATACTTCTATACTAATAGTATAAAGCTGAACTGTTTGTTTGTTTGAACGCGGTAATATCAGGAAGTGATGGACCGATTTGAAATATTATTTCAGTGTTGGATAGTACATTAGTCGAGGGTAGCTGTAGGCTATATCCTATTTTAAAAAATTTAGGGATCCTTACTAAAAGTCCAATAATATAACCTAAGGTGTAAAAATCGAAAAGAAGGCGAGTAAAGCCGCTGTCCGAAGCTAGTTCTTTATATATTGAACTGATCCGAACAGTTCGTGTGAACTAAGCCTACATAAAATTAGTTAACAAAAAACATGCTTTGTCTTTTAAGAGAGATATTGTAATTTATTTTAACGTAATATAAAACCACTGTAATGCACCATAGAGTTTTGAAAAATTCATCACTTTTAAGAGAACAAATGACTAAACAGACATTTAATTAACCAGCCATATTATTGACGTTTTAATGGCTCCAATGTCGTCTATGACAAGCATTTGCGTCCTTATTTTAAATATTAAAACTATATTGCAAATTATTGCTATAATTTTATAAGTAATAATTTTTATTGCTGAGTAACAAAGAATAGTTTTACAATTATTATTGATGTTTTTACTGTTTTCGCGATAATTGGTTACGGTACTTCGTATTATTTGAAATGTTAGATATTTATGTCTATTTCTAGTGTTTTCATAATTAAATCTTTTCTAGATATAAGAGTATGTTGTAAGCGTGATGTAAGTTAATTGAATAGCTTTACTAATTGCGTGGTAACAAATATGAATTAAGAAGTGTAATTGCTTATGTATCATAATAACTTTTAATCCATCGTAATTAAATGTAGTAAGAAGCAATAGGAATATATTTATCATTTTATTAAAATCGAGTATAGTATCGAGTAATTTTGAAGTTTTAATTTTGATTTTAATATAAATGATAGAAATACGAGTGTACTTAAGTATTAATATATACAGGACGTTATAAATATTACATTTGCAAAAACATTGTATTCTATCTTATATATCTATTAGCATTGATCGCGATAATATCAATAATTATTATCCTGTTCAATCAGCAGCGTAAAAGGTTAAATGAAACCTAATCATTAAGATTTCACCTTGAATAATATCGTAGGTTTTACTAAGAACTCTTGGCTGTATGCAATTTGAACTGGTGACTTCTTCGTTCCTTTATTCATTCAAAGCGAAGCAATACATTATCACTCATCAGGTTTTTCAATAAAAAAAATAAGTTTTTAAGTTCTTTATTTGTTACCATTGCTATCAATTAAATATAGCATTTTTATTTATCTGTATTCAAACTTAATGATAGATTACGATGACAATTTTCTAGTAAGTAACTATTTAATAGCTCTAATAATGTAATAAGTATAGGCTATCGCACTGCGTGCTATACAGGTTGTTTGGGGACTGCTTTCGAAAACGAAAACAGATGATAGTACTCATATTCTTAAAACGTTTTATTAGCGTTATTTCATTCTATCATGTAAGTCCAGCTATTTTTGTTATCATGCTTAATTGCTGGTCCTTTTTTTAGTAAAATAATGTATTTTTAACGAAACTATCGTTTTATTTAGCTGTACTTACATGATGGAGCGTAAATAATGGCAATAAAAAGTGTTAAAAATATGTCTTTTTTTAGTCAGGATCGATTTTTTTTCTATCCGTTCATCCAAGGCGTCATTAGTACTATCACCAGTCTTCATTTTCAGAAGCAGTCCCCAAACATCCTGTATATGGTATCTGTGAAAAAATTTCTAAAGAATGATTTTAAGTAATTTGTCACTGCTCAAAAGGTTTTGAGCGTCATATTTCACTGCGTACAATAAAGTTATATTAACCCGTTCATGGTGACTGCATGTTCTACTTTTACCATTCGTAATTTGGCAATACCATAAATACAGGCAATTTCAGATCACGTAACAATGTACAAGATATAATAATGAAACAATAGCATAAGTACCCTTATAATAAAATTATCAACACAATCTCTATGAAAGTCTGTAATTATTATATTATAAGTTTATTTATTGCTATAGGCTAAGGCTTATATTTTGAAATCTGTGAAAGGTTGATTATCAAGTTTACGCGTGACTTTCGGCGTTGAATTAGTACTTCGAGTATAATTTTTTATCTAAGTCTTCAACTTTATCTGTACTATTTAAATAATTAAAAAAAAAAGTGTTTCGGACATAAATAAATGGCGACGTATATAACGGAAAATAAAAGTAAAATATTAAAAGCTTTTTTAAAAAATTACTTGAAAAATCAATTTCTACCCTCTAAGTTGCAGGTTTTACGGCGAAATTATAATATATTCTGCCAAGAGTCTCATAGTGACACATACAATTTAAATCATGCAGTTTCTTCCCTCAATTAGAATTAGGTATTTAAACAGAATAATACATATTAATCGAGTTAACAAAGTATTTTGTGTCAAAACATTAAAAAGATCCACAATTATACACATATAATACAAAGATACACAATTATAAGAATGGATTATGAAAACTGGGAATGTAAAAACGAGGGAAAGAGAAACAGATGAAAAATATTAAAATCGAGAACACTATAACAAGGATGAGAGAACATTAATAATTTGTATACCAAAATCTGCCGCAAGCGATGCCTTGGTATTTTTTTCCTTCGTAAAATATTATTTGAGACGGCTACACAACGTAACGGCCTTGAATTTTATTTGACATCATAACGCTATAGAGGTTATTTTGATTTAATCACAATTCTTGTTTTTGAACTTGGCAAATAGTAAAAAACTCATGATTCTGCATTGTTCAATCCGACTTGACTAAACAAAGTTTAATGTCTCTTAAAAGAGAATTGACGAAGCGATCGAGCGAGTGTCTGGCAGACACATTTTTGCACCGCACTAAAATGAATATTCGTAATAATGAATTTTTTGTTCGAACCTTTATAACTTGTTAATAGGACGGCATAAATACTTCTCTAAAATGAAAATACCGGAATTTTGTTGTAAGAAAAAGCTTCTCGTATAGAATGAGTAATAACTTGAATAATTTATGTGAATGACCATTAACTCCTCCGAGATTATTTTAATTATATGCATTGTTCATAAAATCCATTTTATTTTCATAATATAATATTTTATTAACTATAATTAATATTTGTAATTTAATAATCATAATAAGTCAATAAAATCTTAATTTTATTATTTAAATATAAAATGAACATTTCCCCGATTTTTTATAGGAATAAAAATAAATTGTTTCAAAACTGCTAGCTTTAATAGGAAAATCGTTATTTTAAATGTTTGTAACTAACTACCAAGACAATATGGAACAAATATATAAATGACGACATATTTAAAGGAATCGTACTGAAAAAAATAATTTACAAATAAACAAACTTAGAGTTTGAATCGCTAAACTTTTTCATATATCCACGTTTGTTCTTCATATATTTATAAACTTTTGACCCATCTATGACGAAACCTTTTAAGTTAATTTAGCTACAATAATAAACAAACATTACTTAAGAAATACGTCGCAAGTTCGTATTTAAAAATATGGGACTGACCTTCACTTAATGTTAATTTCTATACACCTTCATTAAATTAGCCCATCGAGTCCTATATATTCGAAACAAATTACAACCTTAACAATTATGTAACGTATTTCGACTCAGAACAAAATATAGAAAATTACGAATACTCGTAACACTGAATAATTCCATTTTAAACTCAATGTTAAATGTGTTGAAGTACAAATGTAAGTTAATTTATAGAATGCCTACTAAAAGACATGTTATCTGTCATGGGTCTAATTGTTAGGTCAAACAATACTGGCAAACGGTTTATGTAACTGATGTTGCTACATGAATGCTTGCTTTATCTGCCGAAGTGAAATCACGATCGCTTTTTGAACAGTGAACCAGTCAGGCACTGGTAGCTATACCAGAAAATTATTTCCGTTGACATCCACAAGATCAGTTCTTGGAGCTTTTGTTTGTTGCCCGCTTTTGTGGAAGGAGTATACTGTTTTTTAGAAAGTGGTTGGGCGTGAGAACCAATGTAGGGCTTGACATAAGGCTCACATCCTGGAAAGATCAATGTCAATTTTTTTCAGTCCATCCTCCCAGACGTATTGTTTGAACAATTTTAAACAACATTCCAAGATTCTAAATGATTTTCGAAGTTTGTTAAATCAACTCAGTTTATCAATACATTTCTGAAAAGAAAACGTTACTTCAATTTTAAAAATACTCTAGACCCGATCAATACTTTCGTGCGACCTACTTATTTAAAATTCTCTTTTCTTGTATTTCGTTCAATTAAAGCAGAAATTGTATCATTCACAGCCATATTAGTTTAGAATAATTTATGCACTCGGCAAATTACGTCAACCACTACTCACTAATAGAAGCGACAGCAATTTCAATTTCTTCATTAACTATGTAGAACCCTATCGCTTCCAATATGCAGGGGTTAATAATAAATCCAGCTCACTCACTCAATCAGCTCAGACGTCTGCCGTCAGTCTTCGTGGCAATCATGAGGTTCTACATACAACTTTTGAACGTAATATTGATCGGGGCAATCCTCCATAGTTCTCAAAATTACACCTGTGATGAATTGCTCGATATTATACACGAGACAAATATTAAATCGTTAGCAGAACAAACTTTGGACGACGAAGAGGTAATTAATTGTTTAGTTCACCTCGGCAAGGCGCCGTTGCACATATCGGAAGCGGAATACATTTGGCAATCGATAAAATCGTATTACGGTGATGTTACGAACATTCCAGAAGCCGTTCTTGCAGTATTGCGCTGGGTTACCCCTGAAATACCAGCTCAAGACTATTTAAACATGACGTTTGATACTGTTAATATCATACGCAACTTCGGCGTTGATTACGGATTGAACGAAGAGAAACTTACAATAATTGCTGATCGAGTGCGTGATCATTTCAAACAACCAGAAGAATTTACGTCGTACGATCTCGTAGCACTCCGGCAAATTTTATGTGCATTTCATAGAAGTGAGATAGAAAGGATTCACCCTCGGGCATATAAAGACGCGTCCCACGTCATCGGTAAGCTGAAGCATTGTGATCCAGATGTCCTATTTGCTTTTTTTGAATTGGCGATAAAGGATAGTGCATTTGGACCACCAGAAAACTGGGATGATGATATACTAGCCTCTGTAGGCGTCTTAGCCGAATACTTACCAAAAAAGATAAAAGATAAAATAAAGAATATAAAAGATGAAAATAAGGAAAAGCCTCTCGAAGAACATTTAATATTTTAATATGATTTTTCGCTTTCTAATGCTTTTAAATAGTTACTGCGAATTAAAAATATGCTTTAAATGAAATGAAATAAATTTGCCGAATACACTAACTGATTATGATGTAAATTTACTCTTGAGTGGGCTTAATAACACAAAAAATAACTTTATTAAATCCTTATTATAGCCTTTAACTGAGTTTGGATTTTTTTAAATTACTTTTTAAAACCATAGTTTTTTTTTTTCAATTATTTTTATATTTTTGTTTTTCAATTATTTTTATATTACTAGCTTTAGCCAGCGGCTTCGCTGGCGTTCATGTCGATTTTGTCCATATCTAGTTGTCAATCATGTAACTTTCCTGAATCTATGTTTTTCTATTATTGATTTGTTGTATGTTTATAAGTACATCTTTCAAAGAATAAAATAAAATATATTTGAACATGCAAAATCCTGTTGAGAACTTTCGGAGATAGGCCTCTAGATAAGATACAGGCACAAAAGTAAAAAACATATTCTACAATAGTTTTGCATAAATTCATTGAATTTAAGATACGCGGTTTTTACTGATTTATTATATGTATAGAGCATATATGTGATGTAAAATACAAATTTGTGTTCGTGAGCAACCGATGGACGATCAGCTTAAGCTGAACTTTACTTGTTATGATGATAAATAGATCTAAGACCAACTTACATTGGAATTTATACTTAACGAATCTGTCCACTTCTTATTCTTACAGGCCATAATATATTGTTCATTAACTTTCAGATAATGTACATCAATAGTTATTTGTCTTTAAATGGCTATAACTTTATTATTTATTAACTGATTGAATTAAAACAGCTCATTACTACAGTTATGTTTACTACAAAACAAGAATTAAACCCGCATTCAAATCGGTCAAGGCGTTTCCGATATTATTGCGAACTTACACACAGACAAAAATAAAAAAATCGACTTTTGGGTTCTATTAAATTAACAAAGTCCTCCAATAATGGTTTTTCTTATCCTTCCTATACAGACAGCGATCACTCACATTTTCATAATATTATTGATAATACAGTTTTATTTTCATTTCGTTTAGCTTGTAACACTAGTACAGATTGATTTATATTTGGCATAAAAACTACGGTATTTTCATTAAATAAATAATTGTTTTTCCGTCGGCATCCAAGTTACATAAGGAATTATCGATGTAAATTATAAATAAGTCTTCAATTCTATGCATACCTACCTGACACTTGTTAATTGTGAATATCTGACACGTGTATTAAACATGATCCTTTATTTCTCATAAATCAATTAATATCGTTGCGTGACTGCCTCAGACTCTAAGTTACTATAATATAACTTAGATATACACGTATGTTCTATGCAAAACATCCATATACATAAATTATATCGAAGTATCGGTTTGCAATATTTGATTTACAGTTTTTCTTAATGCATATGAAATATTACGGTACTTATGACACAACATTTTTTTTGATAGTTTTTGTCTGTTCGTTTGTTCCGGCTAATCTCTGAAATGGCTGTACCGGATTTAAGGGATTTTCGTATAAGTGACGTTACAGAGTGTAACGTAGGCTATTTTTAGGCAACTTCATGTAAATAATGATTCAACGCGAGTGAACCCGCGTGTCTCCACGAGTACATATCAATATATATCACGGACTGCAAATGTAGGCAAATATATACATTTTTTACGAATGTTACCTCTCAAAGTTGTGTAGCGTCGTAACACGATTGTATATTATCCTACTAATGTACATACGAGGTGTGTTCAAAAAGTATCGCGAACTTTGTGTTTTTTCAAAAATTATTTATTTATTCATGAATATCTATTTTGTCCCCTTCAAAGTAATCCCCATGAGATAT
>JAOSYY010000008.1:4513601-4525862 GCA_025727935.1 Hebomoia glaucippe | reverse complement strand
TACATAAGTTATCTTCTAAAGTATAAAAATGACTCGCAAAATATGTTGGTAAGCGCATAACTGAACAACGCCTGGACGAATCTGACCAATTCTTTTTTTTAAATGTTCGTTGAAGTTCAAGGATGGTTTTTACGGCGAGAAAACATCGAATAACTGCCGGAAAACCCTTAAAAACAGCCCTTTTCTTTTTCCCATTGAAACGTTTTGTAACTAAAACGCAGGCCAACATGACAGTTCTGTTCGGGAGAATTTTTTGCCCCGACTATAAAATAGGTAGGAACAAAAACTGCCACATTACGAATCTTTTTAACAGGCCAAAGTCTGTCGGGTCCGATAGTTAATTATAAAAATGTACCTTGGCTAATCTTATCGTTTTTTTTTATTTCGAGTATTTGAAAATTCATAGATTTATATCGAAACTCGCACAGTACTTGACGACCCTTCCATTTATGAACGGACACGGACGAAACGTATCCCTAATATATTGTACTGACCAGCTCAAACTCATAACCCTGCTTCAGGGCCGCCGCAGTCGGGTAAAAAGAAATAAAAAATATCTCCAATAAAGTTTAGTACAATTTCCGAAAGTCTTTAAACATTGTTATAATCGTAAAGCTTGGCTCGACACACGGCGCTATTTTCGTGGCCCTATCAACATCAATTTCCATATTTTCCTCTGTAACGAGTCGGCTCGTGATAATTTCGCATCCATTTAATTTTACAAACATAACCTAGACAGGAAACTTTGATCGTTGGGTGTGTAATAAATATATAGAACTGGCGGTTACACGCGGCATCACTCGCGATTAATATATTTATACACGATGATGATGATAATGGTTTTGATGAAGGTGATGGTGATTATGATGGTAATTATGACAATGATGGTGATAATCGAAACGGAAGTATTCACGATAATGGTGATGATCGTAAAAACGGTGATGATGATGATAAAAATAATGATGATAATGGTTGTTATGGTGATCATGAAGGTGATTATGACGACGATGGTGATAATCAAAACGGTAGTTTTCACGATAATGGTGATAATCGTGATGACGACGATCGCAGTGTCGAACATTTATACCTGAGATAAAATATATACATATAACTATGTATATAGAAGAAAGTCATGTTAGTTACACTATTTATAGCTCAAGGACGGCTGAACCAGCTGAAAATTGATGAGAAGGTAGCTTAGGACCAGGAGACGGATATTGGATACTTTTTAATTTTTTTTTAATATTTTAAATGTGGTATATATCCGTGACGTCCCTGGTGGTACTGGCAAGGCAACATGGCTAATAAAGAGTCATTAACATCTGCTAATTTATTGCACATAAAGCAGAACAAAGTTCGCCGGGTTAACTAGTATTATGATAATGAAAGATTAGAAAATCCAAAACATATAATCGTTGCAAAAGGACTACCAGGCGTCTAAGACATATCGTTGGTGAAAAAAATGGCACTTGAGCAATTTGAAATATTGACAGTGTAAAATTTGTAGATTTTAATAGTAAATTACAATGATTGTTGAAGATTTTATTAGGCGAGACAGAAATTAAAATTTTAGTTTGGCCCGTTTGCACGTTTGCCAGACGTGGATAGTATTCTGATATGAAACTATGTTTTGAGCAACCATCCACTAAAATACCTATCTATATAATACTAACTAAAGCCAGCGGCTTCGCTCGTGTTCATTTCAATTTGGATTACATAGTTGGACTTTTAGAAAGGTTCTCTATGTTTTTTAAATATAATATATATAGTCTTCCCCAATAAATTTAGTATACAACACTGCAATAATTTTTCAAATCGGACCAGCGGTTCCTTAGATAAACGCTTTCAAACAAACAAACTCAGCTTTATAATATTACACACATAAATGCCAATAATACCTTTTTCCCATTTAATCCTTAAAAACCTTCGCCACCAAAATACCTGTTGTCATTTACTGTTTGAAAGTCCTGTTTACAAGTTTCGAATTTTAACAGGAAACTTTACGAATGCCCTCACTAAAAGTTTATTTGTGTTTTATTTTATTTGTGTGGGCCGAATAACCTACAAACAGCTGCCTACAGGCAAAAATATACTATCACGATTCAGTCTCTTGACAAATACTTTTACAACAAAAAGAATGAAATATACACAAACATACATGTGTTTGCACTAAAAAATTGTTTGGAGAGAAACGGAATACGGAGCGTGTTTACATTGTCCGTTACTAAAAAATGCTTGAAAACTGTTTTTCAATTACAAAATAAAATATTTCATGGACACAGCGTATGGAAGAATAAACACGCTTTTAATTGGAACTAACTATTCGCCCTGGCTTCGCACGGGTAGTACTTATTATAAATTGTATTCAATAATATACAGGTATCAAAAACTTAAAGAAACACGAGGGCTCTGTGGCCTAGCGGTTGGGTAAAACAACCACGATGCTAAGACACCGGGTTCGAGTCCCAGTCGGAATACAGTTGGTGGGAGAAACTCCTAATAATTTATAAGTCCCGTCCGGGTCACATACCACCGTTTATAGATGGAAAAGTCAGTCTATGAATTTCCGAATATTCGAAATAAAAATAAGGCCTTATAAGAGGTTGGCAACGCGTCTTCTAGATCTACTGATCTTGGAGGTGTCCATGGGCGACAGAAATCGCTTAATATAATTTGAACTGTATGCTCGTTTGCCTTCCTATAGCATAAAAACACGCTTTAATAGAAAGCAAACTTTAAACTACAGAATAATTTTCAATAAATTTAAATTAAGAATAGTGTTTTCTGTAAGACGACTCCATAACCCCTATTCATGGGCTCGTTTGTCCCTATAATATAAAAAGTGTGATTAAAAAAACTATTATTTTTATTCTAATAAAGCATGGGGTGATTAGGGTCAATTATAATATCTTAATGACATGTTGGTGAAAATAAAAACCTTAACTATTTTTTTTAAACAAATTTCTTGATTTAAAATCGAAAAATTATTGTCTATTAGACTTCTTAGGTTGTAAAGCTTGTTTACCGGTTTATAAACTCTTATTTAGTTTCGTTTTAGAGACAGAATTTTATTTAGTACGATAGATAATCATTAGTTTCATCATATTTGTGTTGTTAAGCGTGTTTATTTTGAATTGTAATTTGTGTTAAACGACAAGTAATTACCAAGACCAAGACTTGCTGATGCTCATGGGCGACGGTCGTGCAGACACGTGACCGGTTTTTCAGAAAGGAATCAAAATGAATGTTTAAATGAAAATGTCACCTGTTTGCGTAAAAATTCGTTTATGACTAAATTAGCAAAAAAAATTTGTTCGTAAATTTTGAAAAAGTAAAGCTCGACTCGACGACTCCATTTGAATGGTACTCACGAAATCAGTGGACATTTAAATTTGAATTTTTCTTGATGGCCCTCGTACTTGAGTGCCGTTCGAACAATGCTTTTGTACACAATGGGTAAGGGTTATTGTGAAGAAATTAATCAAAATTGATTTTCTGTCCCGTTCCCTGGGGATATAGCTAACTTAACCTATTCACAGTTCAATTTCCTATTCAAGAGAGTATCAATCATCCATTTGGCCACTTAGAAGTTTAATTATCAAGCTAGCCGGATCCCGTGGTTTTGCCCGCGTTAATTGTATGTACAGACATTACTAATAGACTTCAATTTTATTTATTAATATAGAATTATAGTTGAAGAAAGTACCGGAACTTGAAATTTGAACAACTAAATTTAATTTAATATTTCTCGTTAGTTACCTTTTGTTTATTTATAGGGAGTTAAATTCTTAAAACGTTCATATAACTAAATTTATGTTATTGAAACAGGCAGGTGTTAAATTATGTTTTGAAAAAATGTTTTAAATTGTAAATTATTTAGCAAATAAATATATAGTAACACAGAATAGAGTTAAAAGAGTTCACAAAATATATGTCTTTTTTTCAATTAGTGGTATTGTGTTTATCGATATTGATAACTATTTTGTAAAGTTTAATAGCTTTAAGGTTTTCAAGGAAATTGTTTTTGAAAATTAATATTTTCGCTTTTAAAGACATCGTTCTAATAGTAAACAATGTATAAAATTATACATTCATACGAAATATGCATATTTATAATTACAGGAAGCGCTTTCCGCGTACCGGATACGGATGGAGGTTTTCGTTTCTCGCGAATTTTCACATAGACGCCTTTGTATATTTCATTCGGTCTAAGAATTTTTAAGTCATTTACTTTCTAAGAAATTTCTTTTCGCTTCTGGCAAAAAATGAGATTTTATAGATAAAGAAGCTATTCCATTCAACAACTGTGTCGCATAAAATTGTACAGGATGTAAGGGGACTGCCTCCGAAAACAAAGACGTGTGATAGTACTAACAACTAATAAACCTAAATTAATAATATATTTTAGTTAAATTAAAAGAAACATTATAAATATGTAATCAGTTTTCGTTTTTATACTAATCTAGTGGAATGGATGACTTTATGATAGTTAATAAGTTTCTTGATAACAGATTCGATTTTACTCAAAAACAGTAAAGTAAATTAAATTACAAATTGCATAACGCCCCCCACTTTTCTGGGGCCCTTAACGACAAACCCCCCCTCCTCTTAGTCTTATCGCCCACTTTGAGAAAGACTGGTATAGTCTATAGCTATCCTAGATAAATGTACTATCCAACACTGAAAGTTATTCAAATCGGACCAGCGGTTCTTGAGGTGAACGCGATCAAACAAACTTCAGCTTTATAATATTAGTATATATTAGTGACTGGAAAATTTGTAAGGACATGTGAAGATACAATATCGAACGTAGGAGGTAGAACATAATTAAAACGACACAAATATCAGACGATAGACAGTAGGCGTGTGTCTGTCAAGTGACATGGCATTGTGTGGACCGGCTTTTGTTTTGTATAAAAGCTATCGAATCGTCCGCGAGAAAGTTTCATTTCCCATGGAAAAATTGATTTCAGTCGTGCTTGAAAAGGTTAGTTTTCTTTCAGAGAGACCGTATTTTGTAGACGGTTTTTTATGTTAGGTAAATGGTAGTCTTTATAAGTATCAGTTAAGCGTGTTTGTTTGTCTATTTTTTATGCGACAGAAAAGTAAACGAACTGCAGTTCAATTATGCTATTATGTCTGTCGTTCATGGACACCTCCAAGATCAGTAGATCTAGAAGACGCGTTGCCAACCTTAAGACTTTAGCCATATTACATCATTTGGGAGTTTTAGGAAGTTCTTCTGCCGGCCTTTACTTTTATTTCAAGTATTCGTAAATTCATAGACTGAAATCGAAACGCGCATAGCACTTCACGACTTTTCTATCTATGAACGTTAGTACGTGACTAAGACAGCTTATAAATTATTAGGAGTTCCTCCCACAACCAAAGTCGTATAATAGCAAAAAGCGAATCGCACAATTTTTTAATTTTGAAATTATTTAGGTAATTCTTAACTTTTATTTGTGATCTGTCTCGCTGTTAAATTTATACAGTTGAGAGTAGCTTAAAATAAAACATTTCTGAAAAATTGTATCGTGGCTATTTTAATAGATTTTAGTTTAAGATTTCAATTTTAATCCATACTAATTAAAAACAATATTATAAAGTTATAATTATAAATAATTAAAAGAAATATTTTATTGTATAAAAGACAAAACTAAAAAGGATATTAAAATTTTCTAAAAATTTTAGATACCAAAAATATAGCTTTAGTTAATCGGTGATAAGGTAGCTTGCTATGAGTAAAGGATTTTTCTTTAATTCCTACCAGTCATTACATCAAAATATTTTCTCTTGAACGTTAGTTAAAAAAATTATGATCAATTAATTGTATTTTGTACAGGTTGGAAAAATTAATAAATTAGGAAACCTAAAATAAAATAAAGCCAAGTTTTCAAGCTCGAAAGCCTGTTTTTTACATGGAAATAGCATATAAATGTCGCGCAAAAATAAAAATTTATTGCAGTTTAATTACAATGTAGGGTTTTATGAGTTGCGTGACCAACTGACCTCGGCTTGATATTTATTATGAGTTTTCATTGATTTTCCCGCTTTACTAAGTTTATTGAACCGTTGAAATACAACAAGCTAGACGAATCATTATCTGACGTTTTAAATTCTTAATAATTAAAACTTCGGTATCGTTACATCTGACTTACACAATTTTGAACAATAATAGAATTAATATGGGTAAGTTCTTAAGATTGACAACGCATCTCCTAGGCCTGATTTTAAGAATTATATACACGAAGCCTTTTTTATACTATAGAAAAAAACCATACAATAATATTGAAAAGTTACTTTACTAAAATTAATGAATACAATACAATAAAAATATAGGCTAAACTTCATGTTGACTGTGAAAAAGCACATCAAATTTGGTCCCTCTGTGCACGAGATACAATGCCGGAGACAAATGCCATGTCAACAACAGTACTTTAAAAAAAGACAAGTATCTAGTACAATTAGATGTATGAAGGAAAACAGGCGGAAATTGAAAAACCACTTTTTACGGAAACGGAAAAGCTCTACGTGGGGCGTGAATTCGATTTGAATTAAGAATTTATTTTTTAAATTCCATTTTTCTTACAAGTGTCTCACAGTGATTTTCCCTCAACCAAACTTGAAAGTACTCATTATAATTCCCCTGACGTGCTAAATATAATTTTTAAATCGTGAATTCTGCGTAAAAGCCCTCAGAGAATATGATAATCATTAAAAGTTTCTGTACAATGGCACTCTTGGCTATTACAGCGTCGAGAGGTTTGATAAATTAACTATTAAATGTCAATATGAGATTATAATAAATCGTCTGATATTTTATTTCGCCATAAAAATTGTTAGTTCATATTTTACGACGTATTTTTTAAATATAACGAAATATTTCTAAAACACGTTATGTATTTTTATGAGGCTTTCAATATCTATTTGACTTCTTATAACAGATTTTTAACATCCGGTTAGTTTTAATAGCCACCGGGCTAAAAACGCGACGTCCCCCAAAAAAAAAACAGATTTTTATATCTATACCAATATTATAAAGCTGAGGAGTTTGTTTCAACGCGCTAATCTCAGGTGCCGCTGGTCCGATTTGAAAAATTATTTTAGTGTTGGATAGAACATTTATCGAGAACGTCTAAAGGGCTATAAGATTAAAAAAAAATTGGGGTCCTTACTAAAAGTCCAATAATGTAACCCAAAGTGTAAAAAACGGAATGGACACTAACAAAGCCTCTGGTAGAACCTAGTATGTTTGTACTTTGTATCTACTTATATTGGAAATAGCTAATTCTAGTCTAAAATATATTTTATCTATTTATGTGAAAACGAAAGTATTTATGATATTTAGTACACAAACAGATATATCTGTTTTATTCCTGATAATCTGGGTAGCGTCTGTACTTTTTTATCCGGTTTGAAGGCAAACGAGCATACAGATCACCAAACGATTCCTGTCGCCCATGGACGTCTCCAAGATTAGTATATATTAGACGCGTTGCCAAACTTAGGGTCTCATAATACATCGTTTGGCATTTTTGTGACGTTCTGCTGTCGCCCCTATATGTTTTTATTACGAGTATTCGGAAATTCGTGGCCTAAAGTGGAACCTCGCTTCACAATTTCACCATCACTTCATCACCGTTTTCATCATCATTAAATGTACAATGAATGAACGCAGCTGAAAAGCCGAGACCTTGGAGATTAATAAATTCTATACATATACTAAAATCCATACACACCGCCTGTCCGTACTTAAAATAAATTGTACTAAAAATAATTTAAGTCACATTTCTTATTAATTTAACGATCATTGGCCCTACAGTAGTTAGCATGAACGGTCTCATAGCGAAGAGTCTTGACCAACGTTTAAGTCTCTCGCTAGATGGTTGGATCAAGGGACAGATGCAAAAGGTAGTACTTCTGGACACAACACGTATTGTCAGAAGGTTTCTTTCTCTGCGGCCCTAACCATCGGTAGCTTAGGCCAAGCTCCGCTGCTGGTGGCCTTCCAGATTAGGTTTTTTATACTATTTTTATTTTTGTATTTACGTTTTCGAAGAGTCTTGACCAACATCTATAAAATCTCTAGCTAGATAGTTGGATCAAGGGACAGATGCAAAAGGTAGTACTCCTGGACACAGCGCGTATTGTCAGGTTTCTTTCTCTGCGGCCCTAACCATCGGTAGCTTAGGCCAAGCTCCGCTGCTGGTGGCCTTCCAGATTAAGGTTTTTATACTTTTTTTATTTTTTGTATTTTATTTTTATATCTTTTTTGTGAAAAACGTAATTGAGAAAATAAATATGTGAGAGAATAGTTAGTATAAAACACTTTATAAATTTTGTGTCTTCTTCTGGGTAACCTCTGAGAGGGCTGGATCGATATAATGGGGCTTACGCTGGGAGTTTTTTTAACTTGTCTAACAAAGATTACTTCAATTTTAGAAATAATAATGCGGATTCTTTTATATCTATTTTATAAAAAACCTAATTGAGAAAAATAAATATATGAGTGCGATTTAATAAATAAAATTTTAAGTAATTATTATAATAGTATTTTTTTTATTATAATTACGTTTTCGCAATTCTGGACTGAATATATACGATTCTGAATCCAATTATAAGATTTCCGCTCATTTAACACGTCTATTAACATTTAACACGTAGTAAGTACCTCGAGCGTACGGGGGAAATCAAAATTTCGTAATTATAGAACTAACCTGTTTATGTCTAGCGGTTTCAAGCGGATTTATCCGCGTTGAATTGTACTTTATATTCGGAGGATGATGCAATAAATAAACCTAAGTTATGTATTATGATATTACCTATCTGCTAATTAAAATCCTGTTATAATTAGGCAAGCAGTTTCGGATATAAGCGACAATAACCAAGCAGATAAACAGATAGAATTTTTTGTAAATTGTTTCTTTAAAAAGTATCTTTTATTTGTATTTGGAATGTTGTTATTTCTGTATTACAAACTGACACACGTTTTAATTATATTAATGCTATGTACTATAATATTTTTGATTTATTTGAGCTTTTCGTTCCAATTCGGACATAAGCTCGAAATATTTTCAAGGACATTACGCGTATACGAATTGTGCTGACGAGTTTACGAAAAACTTTTAATTAGCCAAAATCCATATTTGTACCGCAAAAACTCTAAAACGTCATTAAAAGTTTGTACATTTTCATGACTTGCCTTATAGTCCAAGAGCTCGCGACGATCGGACCCTCGTTAATATAACAAACCTGAAAAATTTCAAATGTCCCTAATCTAATATATAAATGTCTCGTGTCACAATGTTCGTTCCCATACTCATCCGAAACGGCTCGACTGATTCTTATGAAATTTTATATGCATATTCTGTAAGTATTAGAATCGACTAATATCTTTTTTCATACCTCTAAGTGATAAGGGTTGTCAACCCTTGAATTTTCTTTTTTATTTTTTTATGATACAGCATATAAAAATACATACATCCCTATATATTTATGTGGCAAAACGACGTTTGCTGGGTACTAGCTAACCCAATCTGTGTTTTATTTAACAAAGCTGAATAGTTTGATTGATTATACGTGCTAATTTAGGAACTACTGGCTCCCATTGTGAAGGCAACCGTGAGCCTCACGTCACAGTATAATATATAAACCTGCACTACGTAATCCGAGCAACTTCGCCTCAGTTGCGTATTTTTTTTATGCGATAGAAAGGCAAACGAGCATACAGTTCACTGGTACTAAGCGATTTCTGTCGCCCATGGCCACCTCCAAGATCAGTAAATCTAGAAGACGCGTTGCCAACCTTAAGGCCTTATTTTTAATTTCGAGTAATAGAAAATTCATAAAATTTTAATATTAAGCGATTTTTGTTAATAGCTCCAAGATCAGTAGATCTAGAAGACGCGTTGCCAACCTTAAGGCCTAATTTTTATTACGAGTATTCGAAAATTCATAAAAATATTATTATCATATTTCTCTCGCCATAAGGCAAAGCATCGCGTACCTGTGGTGTCTAACTTGTTATTCTCTAACAAGAAATTGTAAAGTAGTTTGTCTACTTACCTTTGGACCTTTTGTAGCGTCAACAAAAACATTGAAACAATATGGCAGAGTAAATATTTCGTAAAGCTTTTTAACCTGACCGCAGTCTTCTAAGTTATGAAAATGGCCTTAAAAAATTCATATACCCACACGTTACGGACACAGGTCTGAAAGCGAAGTTTTATTTTTTGTTTTAAACATATTTTGATATGAAACGGTTGCCCGCGACATCTGCCGTTTTTTTTTAATTTTAAATTAAAGAAACAAAACTATCAAATCAGAAATATCAAGAAATTGACAATACAAAAGATATAACATGTAGAGAAAATAGATATGCCCTAAAATATGTACCAGAATTAAATCAGAAGATACAAATTTGGAATTAAAGTTTATAACGGGAACTTAAGTTAATACAGAGTGTTTGGGGACTGCTCCTGAAAGCGACGGCGGGTGTTAGTACTAATGATACCTTTGATGAAGGGATGGAAAATAATTGACTGACTAAAATAAAACTTATTTTTAATATTTTTATTAGCACTTTTTACGCTCCATCTTGTAAGCGCGGCTAAATGAAACGATAGTTTCATAAAAAATACATTACTTTACTAAAAAAAGAACCAGCAATGAAGTATGATAACAAAAACAGCTGGACTAACATTTTGCAGCGAAATAACGCTAATAAAACGTTTTTAAAATATGATATTTTTTAGTCAGGATCGAATGTTATTCGGTCCCTTTATCAAAAGTGTCATTAGTACTATCACCTGTCTTCGTTTTCGTAAGCAGTACCCAAACACGCTGTATAATAAGGGCCACTAAAAGACCCGTAAAAATCGTTTCAGCCGTTTCGGATATTGCCGGGACAAAAAGACAAACTAAAATTTTACTTATTACATTTTGTGATAAGTACCATATCTATATTCATATGTATTCAAAGATAAGCTGTGACCTAACATTACAAAGAGAAGCTTAATTTTTTTTAGCCTAGCTATTTAATCGATTAAAAGAAACAGATAGACAAAAACATTTATGAACTCTGTGTACGTTCATATGTACGCAGTAAAAGCTATTATTTCGATATTAAAAATCGATTATTCAATTATGTGTTAATATTGAGAGCCCTGACACAATTTATGTGCAGGTGGCAACCCTGATCTAATTTATTTAACTAAATCTGATTTATATTTTGGAGGGTATAAAATAATCCCCGTTTAATCAAGCTTTTGAGTACTTTAAAAGCTATTTATTTAGGTGTGAAATAATTTATTTCGCTTGTTTAATAATTGTCACGTACACAATGTATCAGAGGGGCTTTAGGGTATTTTTGGATTAGTCACCTGTAATACATTTAGTCATTCAATATTTTATGTACTAATTTATGCGTGCGGTTTTCTCTGTGATTTTACTAATTTTTTAAAGGGTTTTCCTATGTAATTTATGCTAATACTTGTTAGTAATGTCTCGAAATATCCTAATATATATACATATATGTAAAGAAAATAATATAATTTTCTTTGGATTGAACTTTGGCGCGCGTCAAACGTCATTGAACGCATGGTGGTTGACAGATGACGTTTGTGAGACATAAGGAAGAACCTGGAGCGGTCTTGTAATTGTTAGTGATTTATAATTAAATAAGGATCCATTGTTGTAATATTCTAAATTGTGATTGGGAGCAGACGTTGTTAATGCTAACATGTCGTTTCTCTTTCGAACAGAGAAACTCAATTGCGTTTGATTTACTGTGTCTTCCTAACATCGAAATTATTATAAGGTATCTTATATATATATACATAAATTACGTGTTACGTTGTTTGTCCAGGATGAACTCCGAAAGTACTGAACCGATTTTAACGTTTTTTCTTTAAAATGAGTGCTATGCTCCAACTTAAGAGATTGGATAGTTTATTTATCATTTTATGATTCAATATTATTTTATTGTGAATTATTGTTTGTATATTTGAGATTTGTTTGTGTTCTAATAGATGTCAATTACTGTTGACTAAATTGAGTAGGTATTGTATAGATGGCGCTGTGTTATAAGCACTAACGTTTAAATAAAAATAATAATGCTTACTAATCACAATTTAATATAACAAAAACCTTAGCCACAGCAACGCGTGGCCGGGTCATCTAGTATAAATATACTAGCTGACCCCGCAAACGTCGTTTTGCCACATAATAATAGGGGTTGACTGTAGAGGGGTGAAAATT
>JAOSYY010000008.1:4482238-4513501 GCA_025727935.1 Hebomoia glaucippe | reverse complement strand
CAATGTGGTTTCTTATATTTAACACCAGTAACTGGACAATGATTCTGAGGAGGAGCCGCTAGAGACGCTATTTGATAGGTTTCGTGTCGGCTTCCTCCTCCTTTTCTTTATTTATTCGGTGTTTACAAGATAAACTTAAAATAGTACATAAAAGTATAGGCTAAGTCTTACTACTAAGATTAAAGATAACAACGGTATTGAGAATACAGCCTTAAGGTTGGCAACGCGTTTGTTAGATCTACTGGTCTAGGTGTCCATGGGCGATAAAGTCACTTATTATAACTGTATGCTCGCTTGCCTTCCTATCGTATTAAAAAAAGCCTGGTGTGAAAAATGTTTATAAATAAGGCCGAAAATACTTTCAGTCTATTTAATTTATGAACTGTAGGTTTCTGGATTCTGTAGGAATTTGTGGTTTTACGTCTATCCGAGATGTACAAATAACATGGTTATTGCAATTAGAAAACAGAAAAAGTTCGTTCCGGTGTTAATGGACTCTTAAAGTAATTATTATATAAATAACCTCAATAGTGAAATTATTTAAATAAAACAGACTGGCACCTAGAGATAGATTCCAGAATATAAAAATAATTTTCAGATCAAACAAGTGATAGCATCCGATCGACGTGAATATTATGATGATGAAGGCGATGATGAAGATGATGATGATGAGCCGGTTGTTAAATACAGAGAAGGTGATGAGCCTAGAAGACGCGTAGATATTGAATACAAAAGTGAGGATAATAGTATTATATTAAACAGTACAAAGATTCTCCGATTTTATATAATTCTAATACGTAAAATTCTTGTCATAGTTTTTGTTACCATACTCCTACGAAACGACTTAACGTATTTTGATGGAATTTTACATGTATATACAGTTGGTCTGAGAAGTATTATTTTTTATTCATATGTGATAAAGGTGGACCAGCCCAGAATTGTTTTTCTTTTTGGACAATTTTTTTGCCTTTATACAATAATACACCATGTTTTAGTAGTGATAAATAATTTATATGACAAAACAAAATTTGCCGAGTCAGTTCAGCCTTTGATTTACATTAGGGACTCTAAGGGCTAGGGCCCCGGGGTGGCAAATTTTATTCAATGCGTTTTTTTCAATGCCTAAGGCGACGGTTATATTAAATCCGAACCTGGGATAGTTATTTAATAATCTTTCGTAGCTACTTCAAGAAAGACGATACGATTGATTGACAAATTGGAACAAGAGTTAGACAGGCCTCGACATAAGATTACTCTAGTCAAGGAATGGACTCCGGCTCACTTTGGAGAAATAAGGTTTTTCATATCTTTAAATCACGTTCATCTTTTCATGTTGCCTTCTTGAATTTGTCTGTCCTTTTCCAAATAATTAATTTTCTAAATAGCTCGGTGGCAGTTATACCCGTCTACATAGCTGGGGACCGTTAATCAAATAATTAACTTCGTTAATTAACGATTAACGGATTAACGCCGCCTTTTTTCCGTACAAAAAACGTCACACGAATTTTGCATTTTTACAAGTCTTACTATTTTCGATTATATTTTCTTAACAGTTCTAACACAACGTTTGTATCAATGTTCTTTATTATATTGTTATGTGCATTAGCACGTAACTAAAGCAAATCCTGGGGCCCTTTAATACAATTTACAGGCTCCGCGCTGGCTTAATCCGACCCTGGTTATGTGGTTTACCTACTATTATTTACAGGGATACAGACGAACGGAAAATTTTCGATAAAATTCATCACAGACAGAGAGGTAGAGGTCCATTGGATAAAGATCCGCTCCAATCACAAACGTCGTATGATCAACAGGACGTACACAGTCAAGAAAATATACACAAGGTGACTTTTCTTCTATTCCAATTAGAAAGATTATATACATTAGGGATAAAAAATCGAGATAAATAAAATAAAAAGCCTTTATTGTTGAATATAGTTTTAATTACAAAAAAAACATGTATATACCTAGAATTTTATTTAATTTCTGTTACCTATATATATTTTTTCGGTAAACGGTAATTATTTATCAACGTCTCTCGCCAAAGGCCTCCTCTAAACGTCTCCATTCTGGCCTTTTCCAAGCTTTTCGGGAGTTCTATGAGATCGACAGTTTAAAGTTGCTATATGGATATCATTTAATGTCTTTTTTCTGTGAGTATAATAAATTACAAATTATTTTGTAATTTTGTGAACATTTTTATCAGTCCTTAAAATCAAATAAAGAAATTTAGGTTCAACAAAACTACGCTTTGAGTTACCTTATAAGCCTTAAACACCTTACCCAAAATGCATGCCAGCTCTCGGTCTATATTGTTTGATCACGTACACATATTAATCTTAATGATACAACTGAGTAATACATATAGTTTTAAGTGTGAAGTAAAATAATAAAACATTGTACGTACATCGCAAATTTGTTACTTCCGGTGACTTTTGGATCATTTTGTTATTTTTTGTTGTAACCTTGCTTATTTTTTAAAACAAAAACATCGAGCACCTGTCTAGAATAATAAATTATTGCTTTATATATGATAACTAAAAGTATAAACCGACATTCACTTACGTTTAGTGATGTTTTAAACCAAAAGATGTAAAATATTAAGAAAATTAAACAAATTTAACTTTAAACACAAGATAATATCTAATATATCTTTAATTACAGAAAAGACTTTAAATTATTGAATATTATTTTGTAAATATTAAGTTATCTAAAAATATACTATATTATTATACATTATAAATATATTAATAAATAAAAGAAAACTGTCTGTTTGTCATAAAAAAACTAAAAGCTTTTATTGAAATGTATACGAACATGTAAATTTTTTTCAAGATAGTTATATATTAGATAATCATCTGTTTATTCCTTCCGAACTCCAACTCCGACTGGACCGATTTTGACAGGACTCTCCCTCATCAACAGCTAAATTATGGCGCAAACAGAGGATTATTTTATTTCAAATAAAATCTTAAATCTTATGAAATTGAGTCAATCTATTTAAGCAGTATGTATTTGAATTCGTCTAGTTTCTGTTGTCAACTAAAAATAATTGAAAAATAAGATTAAGACTACTGAAACCACAGGACATCGCTTGTATGTGTACTTAGAAATTAAATAAGTTTTTATCAATATAATTCATTAGATAAACATATATTAAATATCACTCACATTTAATAAATAAACATAATTTATTCTAAAAACTTACGAAAATATATGTTTCAAGAAAGCATTATTACATGACAAGAAGGTTTTCTGTATTTGCAATAACACTGATTAAGGTAAACTGTTTAAAGAATTATCAGTCAACATTTAAGATAAATTATAATTATGTCAAATAACACATTTATAATGCGATAAAAATAATTATGATCAATGAATTTCGTAATTCTTGACATTAGAACGAGATTAATTATATCCTGAAATGCATATTTTTATGTTATTATAAATAATTCTTATTTATTTTTGACGAGACGTTGGTTGTGATAAGGATTTACTACCCATCCGATATTTTTAATATCTCGTTCCGCCGTGATTTGAACTTGAGCCTTCGAGACCCATAACTTTGTTAATGGCACTTTGTTAATTAGGAAACAAAACTATATATTGCTAAAATACCAACAATCAAAGACACGTACTATTTCATTTAAACCGGAAGTACTGGTTTTGCCTAACCGGTACTTCCGGTTTGATTTGAAATTGTACCGGTCTTTCCATAAACGGCTAAGCCGAAATAAATGAAACTTGATATATGTGTAATGGCCTGCATCGCATTAATCCCACGATGTATCATGCGAATCCACGAGAAAAGCTTGTTAAAACAGTGTAGAGTATTAAAAGTTGTGTCAAGTGCCTAACCCACGCATATCTTGCCTTCCTAGTCAAGTATTTATTAAAATAATGCCATAAGTAGAACCTTGCAAAACCTTAAAGACTGGTTTTATTATTTATATGATTAATTATTTGTCTCACTGACTACCGGATATCTACGGGCGTACGAATAGCATAATATTACACGACAACACGGAACAGTGTTCCTTTACACTTTATATTGTAGAAAAGTTACGATTTTATGAATAAAATAAAACTTAACAAAAAGTATACAATTCGTTCCCTTCACATAGATTTAATGTGATACTGCGTACAGTAACGTCAAATTTTCAGAAGTAATTTGAGTATAACTTAATTGAATTATAATTACAGTTTTTACTTTTTTTTATACGATGGGAAGGCAAACGAGCATACAATTCACCTATACTAAGTGATTCCCGTCACCCATGGACATCTCCTAGATCAGTAGATCTTGAAGACACGTTGCTAATCTTGAGGCGTTAGCCATATAACATCAATTGTTATTTAGTGACCTTTTGCTGCCGGACTTATTCGAAATCGAAATACGCACAGCACTTCACGACGTTTTCATCTATGAGCTTACTAAACAATGAAAATAAAGGTCGGAAAACTTAAGAAAAATAAGCTTCTAATGAATGTAGCGAAGCTAATCTTCGTATTATTTATTTCTATTTTTCTTTAGCTGTACAGCGTAAGCATTCCTGTAATACGTAAGTTTTATATCGTTTAACTGTATATACATAGTTAAACGATATAAAACTTCATTTTATTTAATTATTTATAAGAGATCTAATTGTATGACACCAAATTACGGTATTTTACATCCGAACAGTTTTATTACGATGATTAGAAAGAGAATCCGACATTTATTCGTAGTTAAAGATCATATTAGCTTGTCGTAAAATCGTAAGAAATGTATAATAAATTACTGTATCATAAATTATACATAAGCCGATGGACGAGAAGAAATATTCACACATCTGTATGTCGCTTTTTGTGTGTACAAGAATTCGCGTAGTTTAATTTAATTACGCGTAGTTTAAGATTCACGATTTACTAAGTGTCGTAATTTCTTATACGTACGTGCAGAGTCAGTAATCTTTAACGGCAGGAAACATAATACGGAATGCAAATCTACCTATTAAACAAAAGTATTTTTGAAGCTATACTTCTTTAGGCGCGTTAGAAAAAATGATAAGAGTCAAATTTTAAGATCTGTGACACAAAATTAACAGTATGAAGCTGTCTGCTTAACCGCTCATTAAGTCTCGAAAAAAAAGCTACCAACAAAATAGAAATTGAACCTCGATATTAGTCGCGCATGTTGGTACGCTCGTCACCTCTGATCTCTGTTTTCATATTTATAATATTTATGTTCTAGTTTTTATCATTGTTTCAATAAAAAAAATTCTAAAAATTTTTATATGTCAACTAACTTAATTTTCATAATTAAAATATTTTATAATTATCGATTGTAAACTAATGATACTTTGAAGCTTCAATAAAGCTTCAAAAAAAGAATTATTTAAATCAGTCAAACCGTTGTGAAGCAGACAGCTATAGACTTGTATATGTAGATTATGCTACCAAGATATGTTGAACAAATACAAAAACAAAAGATATGTTGCGTAACTGATATGTATTTCGTGAGAATAATATGATTTAAAGAGTATATTGTATTATGGATATAGGTCGGATGGTCTCTTGTAGTCTCGGGGAAAGTCAATTGTTAATTTCGACTCACGCTTTCATCTACGTTACATGATGCAGGTCATTGACCTACTTTTTTATGTTAATTTTTATCTGTAAACATAATATGCTATACCCACGGTCAGTTGTATGAGCTTAAAGATATAAAAAAATTAAATGTCTGTTTCTAATATTACAAAAACAGTATTTATAATAGAAATAGAATTTATTAAACTCACTGTTCGTTCCGGCTAAGCTCCAAAACGGCTAAGCTGATTTTGATGAGACTTTCACTGGCAGACAGCTGATGTTACAATGCGTCATATAAGTGACTTTAATTTCATCATTATCACCATATATCTATCTAAAACCTCCCATACTTCTCTTAAACGGCTCGACCGATTCTTATGAAATTTTTTATGGATATTCAGTAGGTCTGAGAATCGGCTACTATCTTTTTTTCATCCCCTAAATGTTAAGAGTGATCCAACCCTAATATTTTTTTATGATACAGCATATCGAAATACATACATCCCTATATATTTATGTGGCAAAACGACATTTGCTGACTCAACTAGTATATTCATAAAATTTACGCGATTGAAACCCCGAGTTAAAAGTCGTTTTAATTGTAAGAACTGCAAAGATTCTGATGTTTGTATCCAATTTTTAATGGATTTCTTGTGGTGTTCATTCTACTCTACTTAATAGCGAAAACTACTTTACTGCATTTTCTTAGTACTATGTCTCTCTTTTTTTTTCTTCTGTTGTTTGTTACCACAAACTATCATAAAACATATACTATGCTTTACCGTAGGAACTTTCAAGATTATTTTAAGTGATAATTCAGTAGGACATTAACTCTGTGTTTAATTAGAAAATTTACTATATTCAGTTTGAAAATTATAATTTAAATTCGCAATAAAGCCTGCCCGTTGTAAACCCTTTTCAATTGCCACAAAAATATATAAAGAAAAAGTAACAAGTAGAGGTGATAAGGGTACTAAAAATTGGGGTTTCACGTTTTTATATACAATTTCAAATTCAAAGATTTGTTGAGTTGCTATCCAAGATTTTTGTATTTTTGATTGACATATTATTTATTGGCAAACACGAGATTCTGGATATTTTTAGCCACTTCCTAATTAATTTTTTTATATTTTTATACAATTTATATTATATAAAATATATATTATATAACATTTATATTTTTATATTTTATACAAGTAAACTAGTATATTGTTTTCCTCCAAGACGAGCAGATCCAGGAGACGCTTTGCCAACATTAAGACCTTTTGCCATATCATATCAATTATTATTTTAACCACGTTGTGCTACCAGAACTTCTGACACAGGAAAAGTATATAGGTTTTGTTACTTTACGACAAAAAAGTTCGTCTACACAATTTTAGCGCGTAACATATAGCCTGAGCGCTTTTTAAAAACGACAAAAAGTTTAGCCGACCTTTTCCACAGCAACCCGGCTAATATTTTTTAAAAACTTCCGCATCGCTGCCAGGTTTATAGAAAACAGTTTTCTGAAATTTTAAATTTTTTAAAGTGAATTTTCGGATTTGTGATATTATTAACTTCTGACAACAACTATCATCCACCAGCAGTCTGAAAGACAAACGTATTGTATTGAACTATGTTCGGTGAACTTTTTATACATTTTTGAAAATTCGGTCAGGATAAAAGCTACGCGGAACTTTTGTCAGTTTAGAATAATAGAATACTAGAATCTATCTATTGGATACGGTTTAGACCGTATTGCTATGCAATAAAAATTTTAACCGTGGGCTCGCAAATCACGAAACATGTGATGATACTTTTTTCACGAGTGATACGTTTATATTTAGGTCACTGTGTTCTACGAAAATAAAACCAGTTTTGTGCCCTGTTTCGCTGATATTTAAACATGGTGACGTCATACTAAATCTAAAGTACAATGGGCGTAAAGAGTTTGTTTATAACGTGAAAGCACCTAAACTGCTGAACCGATTGAAATAAATTTTAATGTAACACAGATTAACTACTCATTAATTTTAAATTAATGAGTAGTTAATCTGTGCATGTACATGATAACAGTTAACAGGAAACACATTAAAATAATTTTTATTAAGTCATTATATCTTTGTTAGAAACAAATGTAAAAATCAAATAAGACCAGTTTTATATACTAAAACAAAGGCGCAAATCACGGTATTAATTATTATATAAGCTTATGCTCTAAAATGCCTTTTTTGCAAGTATAAACACGTTTTTGTAAAAAAAAGAGACCTTGTTAATTTATAATTTAATTTCAGGATTTTATTAACATTTTAATGCTAGGATTAAAATGTTAATAAAATCTTTCGTATAAATTAGGGTTCTCGCTGAACCGGGAACCTTTTTTGCGACTTGATGACAAGTTAATAAGTTTATATCAGCCTAATGATGATTACAATTGGCCTTCCATGAATGAAATACGTAACATTGTCATAAAACTTAATTTATTACATCATTCCTACAAGACGAAAGTTCACATAAGCAGAAAGCGAGTGATACGTTTTTCAATATTATTTAGACATATTTTACGAACACTTTGAGTACATAAGGTTGTCGAATAACGCCGCCCCCGGACACCTCTATTCTTTTCATTTTTCGAAGAAAATCTGCTAGAACCTTAACTTAATAAAGAAAATTGAAGTCATATTTGTAGAGATTTTATTTTCCTACAAAATTCTTAACAACTATCTAATCCCTATAATTTAAGAAATTTTATATTCATTAAAAATCAATTGCTCATATTCTTATTTCAAAAAGATGATAGTGGAGCGACGTAAATATTTAATTTTTAACAACCACTGTAGTATTAATAAATAACTTTTTATACAAGAAGAGAAATTCTCAATTTTATTCGCTAACAACTTATAATGGACGTGCGGAGGTAGGCTTTGTATAAAAATTTTAATTGCACACGATTTTTTAAGCTTTGTAGAAAATATTTTGATCACAGATTAATAAATTTGCATATTTATTATTCAGGCTACTACAGGGGGGGAAATGAAATTAGGGTTTGGATGGCATACTGTTAAACAATATCAGAATATGCTGAAAAAATGAGTAATTTTATTATATTATTTCTACTAGCTAAATCCTATAGCTGGGACGAGTTGGTTAAAAGTAAATCATGATAAAGACAAATGGACCTCTATGGAGGAAGCTTTCTCGTCTGCTTAGTTGAGATCTTTCATAATATAGATATTAAGAAGTTTCAAATCCCTTTATAATTTTTTATAAGATGCAAGAAATAAAAGCTCTTATATAGTATTTTAACAAAAATTAATTTGATGATTTCTCTGTACATTTCAAAACAGAAGTTATTGGCAAAATTAACATTACTCGGAACAAAACTATGGGTAGATAAATAATACATAAAAGGAATAATTAATAATAAATTTTAATAAACAAACATTGAATTATGATTTTATACAAAAAGCTCTTGATATTACAAACAGACACGACAATCTTATTTATGAGTATAAATGAATAACAGTGTGTGAACCCGTTGAAAAACACTAGTTAAAAATAAGCTCGTGACAATCGTGATTCTATTGATTGATAATATACATCCGTTGAACTTAGTCATTACTATTGTTAATTATAAATATCGTGGAAACAGGCAAAGTATTATGTGATGCATATTTCTGTGATCATGAATTATTGATTGTTAATTGACCTTGGCGTATTATTACCCAGTTTGTTAAAGTATGTAAAGCTTTTCAAAAATGCCACCTGCAACTCCATACTGCCTTAAATAGACTCGATTCCTCAATGAAATATGTGAGTAACAAAAACACGATTACATAGTCTTAGAATTACCGAAAGTTCGAAATTCAAATATATCGTTAGAAACTTTTTATTTACCATCTATAGGCCGATTCTTTTTACACCTGCAACCGTTATAATATATTAATACGTGTGTCATTTGATACGTATTTTCTTAAAGTTGCCTATACTTAATTATAATCTATATCTAAAAATATAAATAAAATTTGAGTGTCCATTTTTAATATTAAAATAAAACCTTTTTACTAAAGATATATAATTATATACATTACAGAAAAAAATTATTACTGTCGTCCAGATAATCTCAGAAACGGTTAATTCGATTTTGACGGGCAGCCTTAATTGGATCATATAAATTTCAAACACCATTATACAGTGAATTTTATCTTGTCTATTAATAGCTATTATTGTATTCTCATTCTAATTACAAATTTGTATAGAACAATACGAAATTTAGATGTCTATCGACTATGATAATTTGATATAACATTATTTATTGGAATTAAAATCAGACTATTTTACTAATCATGTTTTTAATGGTATATAGTAAAATTCTGAAGTATATCTTAAGCCGTATCAGGCCTATCTTTAATCTAAAATTATTTAATCAAGAATGAACAATTTTAAATGAACAAAATACTAAAACCTTGAAGCCACTAGACTTTACGCTGTTGTATAATATATAAATCCCTTAATAATTATTCCATCAAAGTATTAAAATAATATAATTCTATTAATAAAATAAATTTAAAAATAACTCTATTCAAAGTACAATAATGTAATACTTTGTATATTATTCAACATTAGGAACCACTTAAAGCATATTGCATAAGATTTGTTAACTTATATATATGAAGGTTAATCTTACGTTTTATTTAAATTATGACTAATTATATAAACAAGATATATAATATACATACGTTATGAATGGAATTATTAATTTTTGAGTCAAAGTCCTGGAACGCAGGTTGCATTTTCATATTTGAAATATCAGCCTCGTACGGGTCGCTTGTGTCCAGATTAATGTCAATTAAATAAGGTGGAAGGAATTTCTAAAAGTTATCAATTCCGTCCGTCATAGATGGACAAGTCGTAAAAATTTTAGTATATAAATTTTCGAATACTCGAAATAGACATGGATAAGACCACTAGCAGAATGTCATTAAATTATAAATGATGTAACATGGCTATGGTTTTTATCCGGAAATACAGTAATTCATAATAAGTACTTTAATTTTTAAACTTCAATGTAACACGATTTATATTATCAACGGTGTAAGAACTGGACTGTGTATAAAATAGTAATTCGGTATGCAGCAATGGAAAATAAATTACACAGATGTATATTCTTTTAAGATGCCTAAAGGCATTTATTTTTATCCTCAAAGTTGTAGTTTGCTTTTCCTTATTTTTTTATATTTAATTTGAATTGCAAGAGAAAACGAAGAAACATAAATCTAATATTATGAAGCTGAAGAGTTTTTATATGATAGGAAGGCAAACAAGCATACAGTTTACCTATAGTAAGCGATTTCTATCGGCCAAGACCAGGAAAAGTACTCGTAGGAGAGCTGTTCCCAACCTTAAGGCCTTACCCATTATACATCTTTTGTCAGTTTTAATGACCTTCTGCTGTCGGCCTTATTTTATTTTTATTTCAAGTATTCAGACATTCATACACTGAAATGAAAACTTCACGAATTTTCCATCTATGATATGGTCTATTCGTTTGCTTGAACGAGTTAGTCTGAGAAAGATTCGATTTTAATATATCGGTGTTAGATAACACACGCAACTCGCTATGAAGCGAAGCGTCTATGAGATATGTTGCAAAAAATAAAAAAATTGTTTCTTTTTGAATGCGTCTATTGAGTGCGCTCCGTAAACGGTTAAAGTTACGTAACAACCATGTATGACTGAAATGTTCGCCTAGAAAAGTCTCCGACGGCCTGTATATGTTTTAAAGAGCAATCTTTTAATAAGTTATAAAATTTGTATACGATCTTATGACGCAGATAATGGCAGACTTGTGGTTCATTTAGTAAATCATATCTATAATATAAAAATGAATCATTGAAAGTCAGCTAAGAGCAAATCTTGAAAGCAGCTAAACTTATTTGAGGATAAAAATATTTCGCTAATTCTTTTTTTAGAATATCCCTTCAAGTACGAGGATAGTTCTTACGGAGAAAAATAATTAAAAAATTGCCTGAATTCGTCTAAAAACAGTATTTTTTTTCTATACTCTCATACAATCGATTCGTAATAATACTTAAAAGTCGATTTGAACTTTAATATCATACATTAAAAATTAAGTAAAAATAAAATGAAATATACTATAATAGATAGGTGTTATATTAAAAAATCTAAGATTATTATATACTATTGAAATAATTTTAGGTGTTTTATTATTTTTTTTTTGTTGACATAATGTAATTGTTAACTTATCAAGTGTTTTTTCTTTTTATCTTACTAACTGACCCGGCAATCAAGGTAACAGCTGGTATCTTATAATAATACATTATGGATTTCGCTATATTGTGCATTGGAAAATCTGTATGTAAGTAATATATGGATGAGGAATATCGAAATTTTAAATTCAAATCGGAGGTTAGAGGTCCCAAATAAAAATAATCTATAAAATCACTACGAATATCTCAAGGAAATTAAAAAAATAATAATAATTTAATATTTTATCCAATAATAATTTTAAGTTAAAAGTAATTTTAACCGAACTACGCAATGTATGCAATATAACAACATGGTTAATTCAATAAAGAAAATTTTTTAATCAACTAACTTTTTATAATATTCTGATTTAACACGATCATAAATACTTTTTTAATATTTTAAAACGATTCTTTAAACAAAATACAATGTTGCTAAATACACTTCGAAAAAACTATATTTCATTAAACGATCAGTAGCGCGAATACAGTACAATTATTGTTATTACGGGTATTTGAATGAATCATTTAAGGTTAGGCAGACAGGGAAGTTTAGAGATTATGGTTGGGATTTGAGGGATTGGGATATAACGCGACTTTCGATGGAATAATGGTAATAACAATTGGAGGCCTGGATCGATCTAGATATATTCGGGCAGGCATCAGGAAATTCCTCTGACCAATGGGAGAAGGACAACGAAGATGTGGATAGTCATGATCACAACATCACATTTTAACGAGGCAATTAAGGACACGTTTACATAATGTATTATTAAAAATTGTATATAACTTTTGTCAAGATATTTTCATAAATACATAAGAAACAACTCGATTATTGAGCAAAAATCTACATCAAAATTAGTATATCTGTTTTAGAACTACGATGTCATAAACACCCATTTATCCCTTATGCACCAGAACTATGAAGAAAAATTATTACAATTTATTGCTCTACATTAAGAGTACCTAATACAGGGATAGCGAACCGATGGCACGCGACACTACTATGGTCACGTACACCAATCACACTAAAAAAAGTGTGAATAATAATAATAGATACTAACTACTACCATATCAATAATCGATGAATAAATAAATAAATTTTCGGATAATGATAATTTCAAAATTATTTAATGGCCCGTCTATGATCTCATTAAACATTTCTTAAGAAAATGGACACGTTGGTACGCAAAGGTTCGCCACCCCTGACCGAGTAGGTAATATATATCTTAAAAAGGCTGTTTAAAGCAGATACCTATTTACTTAAGTATACCATTATCTGTATTTCTTTGCACATTAAGAAAATTAATGTGTACTATAATTAACTACTTAAAATATTTTGATTAATTTTATTTCAATGTCATAAATATTAAATATTGTAGTTTTACCACAAAGTCTTAAGGAATATAGACATAGTATGTTTAGGCAGAATGATGTCGCGGTTTCTTATTTGGATAGAACATATTTGTATGCCTATAAGTAAAATAGAAGTGTTTGTTTACAATTACGATTAATACTGTGCTTATGACAGAAATATCTATTCTAATATTATAAAGGTGAAGAGTTTGTTTGACTGCGCTAATCTCAGGAGCCGCTGGTCCGATTTGAAAAATTATTTCAGTTTCGGATAGTACATTTACCGAGGAAGGTTATATTATACAGCGTGTTTAAGGATTGCTCCCGAAAACGAAGACAGTTGATAGTATTAATGACACCTTTGATGAAGGGACGAAATAAAATTCAAGACTGACCAAAAAAAATCATATTTTTAAAACGTTTTATTAGCGTTATTTCGCTGCATCATGTTAGTCCAACTGTTTTTGTCATCATACTTCATTGCTGGTTCTTTTTTTTAGTAAAGTAATGTACTTGTTAAGAAACTATCGTTTCATTTAGCTGTACTTACATGATGGAGCGTAATGCTAAAAAACGGTTTAAAAGTATGTGTTTTTTTTGTAAATCAGGATCGTCAATCAAAAGTGTCATGAGTACTATCATCTGTCTTCGTTTTCCGGGAGCAGTCCCCAAACAACCTATATATATATATATATATATATATATATATATATATATGACGATAATATGTTATAGAAAGAAACATAATAACTAAGTTCAAAGCGCATTTGCATATTACATATATTAAATTACACTTATTATTTCAATTAATTCTATAATTGTAAATAGAAACCCTGTCACTTTATATAATGTTTTTTATGATTTGAAAGTTATAACAAACTTTTTCATTCTTACGTGCGTTTTATTGTCTGTCTGTATGTGTATGTTGGTGACCGACTCATTTAAATTCGAATTTTTTTGTTCAAACTAAAACAGTAAAATATTATTTTTATATTTTTCTTGTATAGAAATTTTCTGACTTGAAAAATATAATTTTTCACTTGTAAACTCGATGTATAATAAAAGTGCGTTTTAGTTTTTTAAACTAAATAAATTGTTGAGACCATGTCAAGTATTTCCCGATGCTATTATTTATGGATGTACGTAAAATCCGAAATCGCAACGTATAATTCTATCAAAGTTGCACGAGCGAATGACGTTAAACCATAAATTTTATTTTTATAACAACTTTTGCAATGCTCTTACGAAGACAGTATATTTTCGATATGTGTGACAAATCAAATCATTGACGTCACTGCCAAGATAAATATGCTTAAAATCAACATATGTCTGATCTGGATGTGTTTGACGACGTGATATTTCAAGAGAACTGTAACTAATGCACTTATGGAACTATACTGACTGATGGACTGTTCTTGTTATATTTTGTTTGTTTTCCTTTTTTTCTTGAGTGTTGGATTGACTGGACCCAAGTCAACGCAATGTGTGTGTATTAGTTCAGATTTTATGCATTTCTTTCTATTGCCAACCAACTTCGTGGATCGATTTCAATAACATAAATTCAAAGCTTTTCTAAGGGCATTTGAAATCATATATAGAGTACTGTTACTAGTATTATTTATAATAGAAACAATTTATAAAATGTTTGTCTATCTGTCTATTTTCTCCGGCTAATCTCCGATTTGTCTGGACCAATTTTGAAAGTACATATTTACAAATAGCTGATGATATGGCGCGCAGAATGAGCTATTCTGTCAACAAAATCACCTGTTTATATTATAACCGCAAATAGAACTGTGATGTACCGCTTCTCACAACAAATAAAAAAGTCACTCATAACATATGAGTCACGAATAGAGTGGATGTTTATATAAGTAAATCGTAAGCGCTACTTTGCAAGGTATTCCCCGACCATTAACTTTCTACACTGTACACTTTTTTCCTTCAACTGCTGCAACTTGGTAATAAAATATATGTTGTTAATCTCAAATAATCACAACAAGTGTTTTACCTATTTGCGTGGATTTGTTTTCCTGTTTTTAGGAGTTCCAGTTTTGTCACATGGTTTTGTTTTAAGTGCATTGATTCGGAATTCCCATAGCATTTAGGAATTACCGCGTCCTGTATCCAGTATGACGCAGGCACAGTTATAGATCTCTAATATTCTCTTTTAGTTCATCTTTATAACTTCGGAGGCGAAATGCAAGCGATTATCGCATCTTATCGTACCTTAAATGTAGATAAATTGCGAGTGTACAATTTTCAATAGTTCTCACATAATATCTTTTAAAATCAACAAATGGAAATGAAGCATAGGCACCTAAACACTGGTTGAATAAGTAAGTAATCTTGTTAATACAGACAACAGCGTTAACTTGTTCCATATATTTGTAAAATAATAAATAACCTTATTATCGTTTTCTTTATTATCATATTAATGAGTGAATATAATCTTATCTCAAATAAAATAGGAGTAAACATTAAACAGGAAATTCGATATTGAAACAATAAAATGCTTTTTCTTTATGTAACACGATAATTTAAATTGGTACATTATTACCGTTTAATATCGAACAAAAGCGAAGAGATGTATACAAAAAAATCATCAATCATAATCATATTCGTTAGCAACACTAAAAAAATGTACATATTAAGTTGACGAGGGTAAACCGCTGGACAAAATGAGTTAAGTTTAACAAACAACAAGTATTAAAAGCGTATACACAAATACAATCGAATATTATATACTTACCTTTTGAGATCCCATTATTGAAACAATGTATATTTAATTAACATAAAACGATGAGATTTAATATTTAAAAAAAATAACTTTAGTTTATTTTAATGAAATTAACAACTTCGTCCATAATTTAAGAAATATCTTTAATATTTGAGTTTGTTACGTAATTAGCACACAGTGCAGTTATTATGTAGTTAATTAATTTAGTTAGTTGAAGGTTTGATTAAAATCAAATTAATTTTTAACGGTTCTGTTGTTTATTTTTATTGTGCAGAAAACTTAGATTATTTATAATTTCAATCAACAATGTTTTAAATTAAACATTGTAATTAATATCTTTCATTTAGATCGGTTTAACGCTAAGAAACAGGGAACAAATACATTCTAAGACCAATTAGTAATAGGCCATTTCGCTTTGAAATCATAAAAGAACTTTTAGTGCCATCTGTTTTGGTTTTTCAAGCAACGACCTAATTCCACAAATAATTCCATAAAAAATTTCTCCAAGCCATGTAAACTGCCATAAATTAATTTTACACACACTGTTATTTGATATTCTTTAAAATGTACAAATGTATTCGTCGGCAATCAATTCTCCTTCTCGGTAATTACGAGATCGTTTTGGGTGAACGGTAAACCCCTGCGTTATCCGACGCATTATATATTATTTGATTCAGCGTCACAAAACGAGTATTTTTAAATAAAAGTGGTTTTCTTGATTAGCATGTGGACGTAATGCAAATACCCACATTTTAGTCATCTTATTAAGGCTTGATCTATATTAAATTTTATATAGAGCAAGATTTATTGCTTTTCATTATACAATTTACATTTCCATATAGACTGAATATACACAGTATGAAATAAAGATTTTTATATGTTCCTTCGTAATTTTCTCAATGTTAATACGTGCTTTGACTTCAATTAAGGATTTTATTATCGGCTTAAAAGCACGGTAAATGATAAAGATAATATTATGATTCTGCGAAATAAAAATTGATATTACATTATGTCAAATGTAGAGTCATTGAAACGCGCACTTTGTTATGTCCTGTTCCGAGTTCCATCACTTCCTTGTAACAATATGTAGGTAACTAGTGATATGAACTAAAATGCACGCTCCAACTCCTGGCTGCAGCATCAGATAGACTCCAAGTTGCCGAATAGTATTGTCAACCGGACTATATCTAATATATAAAATTCTCGTGTCACGGTGTTTGTAATTCTACTCCTCCGAAACGGATCAACCGATTTTCGTGAAATTTTATAATCATATTTAGTAGATCTGAGAATCGGACAACATCTATTTTTCATCCCCAAAATGTTAAGGATGGTCAAACCCTAATTTTTTTTACTTTTTTATGATACAGCATTCAAAAAAGCATACATCCCTACATATTTATGTGGCAAAGCCATGTTTGCTGGGCCAGCTAGTCTAATATATAAAATTCTCGCGTCACGGTGTTTGTAATTTAACTCCTCCGAAATGGCTCGACCGATTTTTGTAAAATTGTGTGTGCATATCGGTTAGGTCTGCGAATCGGACAACATCTATTTTTCATCCCCCTTATTGTTAAGTGTGGTCGGCTCCTAATTTCGTCTGTTTGTTTTTTAAGATACAACATATAAAAATGCATACACCCCTTTACAATTACCCCCTATTTTTTAATCGTGACATATATATGTGGCAAAACGAAGTTAGCTGGGTCAGCTAGTATGCTTATAGTTTCTTATCGATGAACTTTAAAATTGAATTCGACAATTAGGTAGCATTGTTACGAACGAGAACTTAATACTTCTGACTACAGCTAAGTAAATTAGTACTCAGTTCTTAAAGTTCGCGTTCAGTAAATTAAGAATGCAAGAAATGAAATGAAAAACTGGAAAATTTTAATTAGTATAAATAACGTAACTATAATCTTGTCTATATAAAAAACTACTTTTATAACTTTAAATCAAGGAATTAAATATAATGTTATGGAAACTTTGAAATAAATCCTTAATCAGAACGCAACTTAGAAAATATGTTCGTATGATAAAACTATAATCACTCACAAAATATATTTGTTTATTATTATATTTCCTTTCAATATATACAATAATACCTTGCTGAAAAGTTAATGGAATCTCACCTTTGAGTTGTTCACAGAAATGTGAGGACAATTTAAAAATCATATTATCTATAGAAATTAGGATCCCGTTAAATTGAATGTGACGGATTAAGGGCGGCATAAGTGAGGGCAGGAACCGCGAGGTAGCGCCGGCGGTGGGACGCAGCCAGTGACGCATGCGCCTCGAAAGGCGAGGGGTGGGAGGCGCGCGCCTAACACTATTTAAACTGTTCTTGCGAACGGTCATCATGCATTGGTCTGTTTGCAACCAAAGTTTAGTTAGCTATTGTAATACGACAGCTCGAGTCGTAGACAGACAGGCATCAGCCCGTGGTCGAGACGAAAGCATCTCGCAGACGAACGCTAGCTAAACGCGCAGTGAACCCCCGTTCAGGCCCTATCCGTCCTCCGTACAGTGTTGTGAACCATGGCCGTTGCAGCTGCACAGAAGAACCGCGAAATGTTCGCCATCAAGAAGTCCTACAGCATCGAGGTGAGGATGCCTTAGAATAGGATGCTCCGTGTTATACTTTTACTTGTTCCGTGAAAAGTTTTTAAGTAACGCATGTCGGGTTGCCATTCCCCGCTCCGAAGGATATCTTTAAGTGTAGTGATTTCATATCCATTCGGATTAACATTTTTAATGCTCACATATTTAATTGTCCGAAGGTATACTTACCGCGCTCATTCCCTTTGTTTTGCAGAACGTAAACAACTGACAAAAAATTTACAGACCCTAAGTTTCAAAAATGTTCTCAAAAGTTTTCGAAAAGTAAAGAAAGTCCGAATATATATTTTTTATTGCTAAATTATCAATGTAGAACACTGAATAAGGTATCGAATAATGTATTAACAAAATTTGGTGCCATTTTTGACTGCGGAACTAATCTAAAAAGAAGTTCAAGTTCGTATTAAAAAAATGTTACGGAAACATTATGCAATACATTATTGATATCAATTCGGTAAATAATAAATAGAGGGCAACGTCCGAGGAATAACCAATACATTACTACCTCGCCAAGCATATAGAAAATTATCATTTTTAATTACGGTCGCCTACTTTGCAAGATGTCAAATCGGTGACCTTGCAACAACTTAGTACTTGCCATATGTAGTCATCGTTTGAACATAAAACTATCGACGAACCCAAACAAAAACCGCTAGGTGTTCCATTCATAACAATACCACTTTAAAAAACATTAACTGGCATTAGCCGAAGAAATCACGTGAAAGTGACGCTTAAAACACTCACCTGTCTTGCCCAATTGTCGTCCACAACAACGAATAATAATGATAGACGCAAAAGGCCGACAAGTTTACGCACTGCACTTAATTACCCTATAAATGTATTTGTTTTCACATACAGAGCTACTGTTATGAGCATAAATCGCTTTCACACATTGAAACATGAGACGTATCTCCAAGTTCCGTATATGAAGCAATGTTTTCGAAATTGAAATAAGTAGATATTGTGTCGCCGCGACTCCAATAAAAAAGTCCACTTAAAACAATTAATGTCATTATTGTATAATTTCTATTGTCGATATTCAAGGCATTCAGTACCAACTCAGAGTTACCTCATCTTGATTACAATTATTAATATAAAATTTACATAATTTCCTTCACTAACACCTTAATCCTTCTAACGCTCATGCGAACTATCATGCGAACTATCATGCGAAGTGCCGAGGTGTTATAACAAAAACATTAACGTGTAAAAATTATAGTAATGTATTCTAAAATATATTTAAATGTTATGACACAATTGGCCTAAATGACATTCAGCGATGCGAGATTTTGTATAAAAATGATGAATATACACAAGTGCTATGCGAACCAAGTCATCTAACAAAGGTGTCATTAACGGACATTTTATAATTGGTAACTGAATGATTGTATTTCCTTGACCATCGAAGGTCAGTATGCGAGCTTGTTCAACGCTCACCGACACCTATAGCCGACAAACATTGTTTTAATACAGCCGATACGATCGCGAAACATTAAATACTTTATTTAACTTAAGATGTTATATTTGCAATCAGCCGTCATCGACTTACCCAAAATTATAAAGTCCGTATCCGATTCAAGGTTGTACAGCGATCTTGACCAAACGTCGCGGTCAAATAAAAAAAACACTTAGAGGTTACTCATATCGGAAATTGACCGGTAACGTTTAAGGCTACAAAAATTTGATATCTGAATTAATCGTTGAAATTATGCGTGAATTACAATGATGGTATCGGAATAGAATTAGCTAAAGGGTGGCAATGGTCGTGCTTATTTACTATCCAATTGAAACGGTAGAGTGGTCTGTCGGGGACCAAGGCTGCCCTGAACCGGATTTTATAGCATAGCGCTCCAGTCAGTTAGACCTTTAGCATAAGCGTGGCACATATCGTTTCCGCAATGGACTGTTATATCAATTTTTAATATCGATTAAGCACATTCGGGCAAATAACGCTATGTGTAATTATCGATATAAAATCTCGCGATACGGTAGCGCGATACAGAAGCGACCGATTGTGGTGGGCATAGGCACATTAATTATTCACGTCAGACGTTTATTACTTAAGAGGTCAGGTTCAGACTAGATGAGTTCGTGCATAGAATTGCTGCGGTACAAACTAAAGCACTACACTCAAGGTGATCCTGATCGAGGGATACTCCACTTCGCCTATGCCTTGGACAGACAATAAATCGTAAAAACATTAATGGCACAATGTAACCTAGATTTTCTAATAATCTAAGTAAGGCCACTGTTACGCCTATGACTATAACGAATGAGTTTGTTTTAATAATTTTAAATGTAAAATTAGTTTCACTACAAAGTTGTACTAAATTCCTTAGAAACTTCATGTTTGTTATTTTTCTGAATTTTACACTTGTTTTCTCTAAGCTTGCTTTTATATAAATTAAAATTTCAGAAGCGTTTCTATACGGAAAAACCTAACCAAAAATACACGATTTTATGTAAAAACGAGCATGTATATGATATTATAATTAACATCGGCTCCTAATTTTTTGTTCTCTCATAAAAAGCTCAACAAGATCGTTTACTAACTTAACAATAAAAGCACTCGAAAATAAAAAATATAAACACAACATTTTTATAACAATATATAAAGCAGGTATAAAAATGATGACTCATTTCTTTATGTCTTTATGCGTATTCACGTGACTTAAGATGTTAGGGCTTCGCCTTCAAGTCATTTCAGGGGCTAAATAACGACGGCGTGTGATTACTAACCCTTGACATACATAATCGTGGCCACTCTACTGGAAAATCCACGATTTTCGCGCTCAGTGTCATCTGAGATACGAAGATCACGTCGTTAAAAACCTACGCCACTTCGCACGTAACATTGAACGTAATAGTAAGTTCACAATTATTGTGTATACAATAGAGCTAAAATAATATACAACATGCGTTATCGGAATGGTAGTAATTACCTCGCAACACGTTCAGGAAAACTTAAAGAATGTGACACTGAGATGTTATTACCTAATCAATCTCCATCAGAAGGAAAACGTTGAAACGACCGGGGTCAATGCGAAATTACATCAACATATAAACATATGTTTATTTTCCTAAAGTTGACCCTCGGTGTATAGCATTGATCTTGCAATTCGGTCGAAATAAACAATTTTAATAATAAGGATAAATTTATTGTTGAAATTTAAAAACAATTTGAAACGTTCGATTTTGAGTGTATACAATAGTCAAAATTGGAAATTCGGAATTATTTCCGAAGTATCGGAAATCCAATAGGAAACCAATAAACGTAAGCACACTTGGTCACGTCGATTCAGATGAAGAGGTACACGACAGGATTCAACTAGATGTGTTCGCATCGAAGCTAAGTGGAACACCCGTTTGTCCAAATTCGAATAGACATAATGTAAAGGGCATAGTAGAGATTAAACTTAAAACGTTGTGCTCAACTAAAACATTCGGTATAAACCTATACAAAAACTTCTCAATTTAATGCGGGCGGCATTAGTATTTGTTTGATTTGCTTCTGTCTAATTCGCTTGCAATTAATTACTAATTTTACGCAATTAATCATGAAGTTAATTAAACTGATTTTTTAACATTAATTATAAAAACATCATTGTTCGCGATAGTATTTGCTGATTAAACTATACAATGTTGCAGTAAGACGAACTTCAAGTCTTTATCTTAAATGCTTAGGATTTTAATTATTGTCCAACTGGAACTATGATAGATTGCCTCTATAACCATTGTAATATTAAATTTTCGCGTGTCATAAACGGATTGACATTTAAATGTAAGTTATAGAATTAACTTGAGCAATTTCGTAGCAAAGGCTTAAAAGTCCCTTGTAGAACAATTCACAACAGTAATTGGTTCCATTGAAGTGTAGTGGTCCAGAAAATTCTATTCCTTTGTACGACTTCATTTTGAATCACTTCACTTGTATCCGGAGTGAAATGGCAGCACTTTACGTCCAACCACGCGCAGGAAATAAGCTTGAGAACTTCGTAAAAGCAATCCCTACTCCTATGAAATATAATACTACGCGACCACTTTATATTTATAAGGATTTTGAGATCAACCTATTTTTAGCTTTCTTTGTACTCGTAGAATTTATAGAGCTTTATTGCTTTTTGTGGTTGGATGGAACCACCGCACTTTATATAGAGTAGTTATGTTTGTATAATGTACTTAACTTTTTTCTTTTTTGTTTCAGAATGGTTATCCGTCTCGCCGTAGGTCGCTTGTGGACGATGCTCGCTTTGAAACACTTGTTGTTAAACAGACTAAACAAAGTGTACTAGAAGAAGCCCGCGCCCGCGCTAATGGTCAGTAAGATGTGTCAATAAGAGGCTTTTGATCCATTATGCTTTGTTTACATCTTTTTTGATTGCATTTATTTTTTTTTTTATTTTCTTTTCGTTCATTTTATTTATAATTTATTAGACTCTGGCTTGGAATCCGAATTTATCCAAGACGTCGCTCATCTAAGCAATGGTGATACAACTCCAACCGTTGAAGACGGCACTCAACAGGATGAAACCAAGAATGGGCAACTTGGTAATTTATTGTTTATTATAAACTTTTGATAGTGTCCCACATTTCTCGAATTAATTTTTTATTTTTGATGATTTTATTTTATTTTATTTCTTTATGATTTATTTGTTTATGCTTTAATTTTTTTTTTGTTTTTATTTTGGTTTTTAGCAGACGCAGATATCGGTGACGATGGAGGAAAGAAAGATGAAGGTCAGTGATTTAAAAGTGCTATATACGTTCATATCGGAACATGTAAACGACATTACCGTAATTTTTTAATTTTAATGAAACCAATATTACTCAACGCATATCATAAATAACATATTAAAATGAAGTAAAAAATAAATTCTTACGTTTACAAGTGAAATTGGTTACGCGCCTACGAGTGTGTGTTGAAGTCTTACATCTCTTACAGATTATACTCTGACTGAAGAAGAGGTGATTCTTCAGAACGCTGCATGTGAAAATCCAGAGGCTGAGCACGTCGTACAAAAGGCTGCCTTGTTACTCCGTATGCGAGATGGAATGGGCTCTCTTGCTCGTATCCTGAAAACCATAGACAACTACAAGGGCTGCGTTGAACATTTGGAGACTAGACCTTCACAAGCAACTGGGATTCAATTCGATGCTCTCGTAAAAGTGAGCATGTCCCGTATCAACTTGTTACAACTCATCAGATCTCTCCGCCAATCGACATCCTTTGTCGGTGTAAACCTCTTATCCGAAAACAACCTATCCAACAAGACCCCCTGGTTCCCTCGCCACGCTGTCGATCTGGACAACTGTAACCACTTGATGACTAAATACGAGCCCGAACTTGACATGAACCACCCTGGATTCGCCGACAAGGAGTACAGAGAGCGCAGAAAGCAAATTGCAGAAATCGCATTCGCTTATAAATACGGCGACCCAATTCCATCCATCTCTTACACTGAGTCGGAGAACTCGACTTGGTCCCGAGTCTTCAACACTGTCTTGGACCTCATGCCAAAACACGCATGCAAGGAATACAAGGCGGCATTTAACAAGTTGCAAGAAGCCGATATCTTTGTTCCACACCGTATTCCTCAGCTGGAAGATGTAAGCAACTTCCTTCGCAAGCACACTGGATTCACGCTACGTCCCGCTGCTGGTCTACTGACGGCACGAGACTTCTTGGCTTCTCTCGCCTTCCGTGTCTTCCAATCTACCCAATACGTACGCCACGCTAACTCGCCATTCCACACGCCCGAACCGTAAGTAATTCAACACTTAGAAATATGCTTATAGTTCTTAGTCCAGATTTAACAGTTTAAGCTCGTGCTTATGCTGTTAAATTATTCTTAATATGAAAAATCTATCGCGAATTCGATATCATGTTATGTGGCTAGAAATTGAACATCGTTTCAATTATATATTTGACGTAGACACTTAAATTAGGTTCAGTTAGATTATCCATATATTTTATTAGAATATATATATAAAGTTTAGATATCAGCATAACTTTTAAATAAACACTTTCAACTTCAATAGGCAGACTGTAAAAGCCTCGTTAGAGCCTTTGAGTGCCGATATAGTGTCATGATGGAATTGTAATAGCATTAAAAGCGTCGCTCCGACTAATCATTTTAAAGCGACTCGCTATTCAATATTTGAACCGAGAGACTCAATTTAACTATACTTTTGCAATATACTTTTGCGTTTCGAATGTTAACTTAAAATGTTTTTTATAGCGACTGCATTCACGAACTACTCGGACACATCCCGCTCTTGGCCGACCCCAGCTTTGCTCAGTTCTCACAAGAAATCGGACTCGCTTCACTTGGCGCTTCGGACTCTGAAATCGAAAAACTATCCACTGTAAGTTGAAAACGTTGTGCGTTTTGCGATAACATGACATTACGGGCCCGAGCGTTCGCGAATTTTATTTGTTTCTTTTATAGACAGGCGGCGGTATATGTTAATGAACTTTCTTTGTTTCAGGTATATTGGTTTACGGTTGAATTCGGTCTCTGCAAAGAAAACCAACAGTTAAAGGCATACGGCGCTGCTCTGCTGTCGTCTATCGGCGAACTTCTGCATGCGTTGAGTGACAAGCCTGAACTACGACCATTCGAGCCCGCTTCCACATCTGTGCAACCCTACCAGGACCAAGAGTACCAACCCATATACTACGTGGCCGAGAGCTTCGAAGATGCCAAAGATAAATTCAGGTACGAAACGTTCAACTTCTACTTAAAATAATTATCGTCTAAATAAGCAACACTGCGTGATTCTCTTTTGAAACAAAATTAAAATATATGATTAGCTATTTATGTCCATCCGACTCATAACAACTTTTTCCGCTTCCACTTAAACCCCCAAAAATTGCCCAACCGAAAAAAAAAATCTTTTGTTCTCCTAGGACTCGATCTCGAAAACTGTGTCAGTGTTCAATTCGCAATTCAAACTATTATATACTTAATTCCACTAGCTATTTTAAACTTTCTTTGTAACATATTAATAAAGAATCGTTTTATTTAGACGTTGGGTGTCGACCATGTCACGACCATTCGAGGTCCGTTTCAACCCACACACGGAGCGCGTCGAGGTTCTCGACTCAGTGGACAAGCTAGAGACTCTCATCTGGCAACTGAACACCGAGATGCTACATCTGACCAACGCCATCAAAAAAATGAAGAGCACGCATTTCGAATAAAACAAAACGACCCAAGCAGTACGACGTACGCGGCGTTGCCGTTGTGTATAGCTAGTGATATTATAGATGTAAGACTGTTGACCTGTGGAGAGTGCGTGCGAGTGTGTTAACCATTGGATGGTACTTCGTTGAAATCCTTTTGTACCTTATTATTTATTATGCCGAGCTCATTGCCCGGGCCTCGGTGACGCCGCGGTCCTCCCGATTGCCCATTCACGGAGACCGCGGCCGATAAGCGAGACCTTAACTATTCTACTAGTATTAATTTAAGTTAATGAGAAAACACAAACAATTAAAAATGGAGCACCAAAAATGTGTAAAAATCAAACAAAAAATATATTATATATTTGACTGGATTTTGTCGTTTTATTTTCTATTGATTAACTCCCGCATTAATTGAAGACGTTTGGCACGTCGTTGTTCGAACAAGGCCTTTGACACAATGTTAATTAGCCGAGTAACTACATACACCGTCAATTAAGTACAGAAGGACGATAATACAACTCAGATACTGGCATTGAACAAGTAAATTACCTCTAATTAATGTTAGTAAGTAATAACACTGAATCATTATTGAATAGATAAATAATTTAAACTATGAAATAGTGTCATAAAATTGTCCATGAAATCAAGACCCTACATATAATATATATATATATATAATAGAATAGGAGCAAATATGTTTTATTATAGTTGAAGTAACATATTATTACGTTCCTCTAAAAAGAAACATGCGATTGTGCTTGACTGATAGGACGATTTAAAAATAGTTAATAATAGCCAAGCAATTTAAGCGTAAATAATATTAAATTACTTCAATACGAGACGCGAGAGAGCTTTTAAAGGTAATCCGAAATAAAAAGGACAATTGGCAAAAGCAATCGGACTTAAATCTCAGGTCCGGTGAATCTGTAATAAGATTCTTTGTCCCTTAGGAATGAAGCGACCTTTGAAATTGGTTTTAATGAAATATTAATTACTTTTAAAGTCTAGCCGCGCTTAGAGACTCTAATAACGCGTGATTGTTTAGATACTTGAGAAGTAGGTATTCATTAGGCAAACATAAACCCATAGTGATAAGATTAAGACACTTCCTTATGTAATTAACACAATTAGAATCGTCTAGAAGCAATGTAAAGGTAACAAGCCGTTGTATTTAAATGTCAAAACGTAATAAAAACGTGGACAACTCCGAAGCGAACGTCTAAAAAATATATATAATAAGGTTAATAAAAAAGGTTGACCAAACTTGTACGTTGACATTATAAGCAGAATGAGAGGTTTGGCCTCAACGTCAACGAGGGCGCAGTGGACAAAGCGTTTATTACTAAAGCAATAGCGCTTTTTTATACTTCCATAAACGTAATAAGCTATTCAGTTACGCTATAATTTGCCATTCAATACCGCATTTGTGTGTATGAATTTGAAAAACTGCAGCCAGTTTCCCGTATATACTATTATTAAACAATAAAACATGATACGTGCGAATTATTGCGCTCGTTTTGCAATTTACTAATAAACTTGTAACAGGAACTAGGAAACGCTTTATATCAAACTGTCAGTCATTACACATTTTAGCCTTGAATATTATTTAACTTTTTTGCCGTAAAGTAAATGATAATATGTACAACATACGGAACATGAGAATTGTACAGACCTACGTGCTTGTCGTCACGATGGATTTTGTAGGGTATTCGCTTAACAACGAATCTCGTTTATAATTTAGGCTCTACGTCGAACATATTATAATTAATTTATAATTGAGTTTTTGTTATTTTTTTTTCTCCGTGCCATTATTCAAATTAAATTATAATATCGTAAAAATAAATTATTTCGGCCAAGGTTGAATTTGCTTTTTACGTGGTTAACAAAACTAAAAGTGCATTTACGACACCCGTTTCTTGAATCGACCTCATTTGGGTTATATTATTCACATAATTGAAGGCTCTGTCGACGGCTTGTGCTTATCTCGAGCTACGACCCAAGGTCAAGTGCACACCGGAAAATTAGATATGTACATATATTAATTGTAGTGTTTTAGTTATAAATAGTATCATTATCTCGGAATGTGACCTATTACAAAAGGAATTGAGGAACTTATCATTAGAATCTTATCATATACATGTAAATATAATGTGATTAAGGTTTTTTCATAAATTATTACAATCCCTACTACAGTATTGTCGTGCTTATCTAAGATATATACATTATTTTCATTACATATGTAAGTTTACAATAAGTATATATCTTGAGTAAGCTTCAGTAAATAAATAAATAATAAACGTGCAGTGTGCAACAACAGCATTCGATAAGAAACTATATATTATTCTAGGTTACTATCCTTACCTTTGATGAGTTTCGGAGATAAGCGTGAACAGTTAAAAAAACTGTCAAACATAAAGAGTATTGTTTGCCTCTATTTCTGGCATAATATATAATAGCGGCTTATATATATTACATAGTATAAATTTACGTTTGCGACGGCCTGCAGAAGGTTCTGAAGATAAAAAAATATTTTTAAAATTCTCAAGAAAATGTATTATAATAACTATTATTCCTTGGTATATGGTAGGAAATTTTGGTATTTGTCAGTATTTTATGATTGTCTTGAAAATATTCATTTTCTATAACAATTTTATATTTTATGTCTGAGAATTTCGTGCATGTAACGGATAGTTGCAAATAACATTTCGAGTTCCACTCTTTTCTTCATCTATGATAGAAGTATATCATATAGATAGAATAATACTATAGATGCTAGATCATGTTGTTTCTAACACTCTCTCACGTAAATCGTTAAAACGATTTTGATCAAATTACCTAAAGGCATAAATGAGATCTTAGATACGGTAACGATCTATTTTGTCTATGAAAATGAAACCTAAAGGACGAAACAGAATACGATTTGTATAACATTTAGAATCCTGTGTGTCGTTGGCGAATCCGGGTACGCCGGCTAGATTTTGCAACCCTCTTATGGTATAAGTTTAAATAAAGTGCATAGAGCATGTTATTGAAATTCTTAATCGGGTTTTTACGACGGAAGCTCTCAGCTAGATCAAAGACTTTAAAACTGCCTATAGTTCATACAGTAATTTAATTTTATACCATATCCTCAAGTTATAATTATGTTACCTACTATGTTACACGTGTTAGTACGCCGCTATTTTATTAACGATTCTAGCGTCAGTCGGTCTGTCCGTTACCACGAAACCTCAGAATCAAATTTGAGATTTTACAAGCACACACTAAGTTCTCGGGAATGTCTCTTTGTAATTATTATACGCTGGCAGTACCTAACGGTTCACACGGCATTTGTGAAGACACAGAGATATTTTTAACAGTATCGGAGTTGCATATGACATATAAATATACGATTCAAGGCAGGTAAAAAAAGATAATTCATTTGCCATCTACGTACCCAAATTCGTTTAAGATACCATACAGTATTTTGTAGGTACAATCGAATATATGCAATGTATGTTCTTAAAACAGTACATTACTTCATACGTATCTAGAAAAAAATGGAAATTTGATGTTGCAAAATACTTGATCGATTTTGATGGAACTAACACTAGTAGTAACAAACTTATATGTGCTGTGTATACATAGATATACATTTAGTAAAGACCGGTTTTTATTATTAAAAACAGACACTCGAATTTTATTTATCTATATAGATTAATGTTTAAACAAATTAATCGATTAAAACAAAAAAAAAACTTTACAATAAAATTTATTACGCCATGTTATGACAATATGCAGAGTCGGTACGCTTGGAAATAAATACATCACTTTTTTTATAAATCTTTAGTACAACATCAAATTTAATTTTATTATTTATTCTACAATCCTTGTTATTAAAATTATATAAAACGACACATATTACGAAAAACATTATATTAAAATGTTGCGTAGAAGTACAATTATAAATGAAAAATATTCCGTTAGAGTGTTCCAATGAAAAGAGTTATGATCAGTTTCCGGATTTTGGCGTCGAATGCGACTTAGTCACAAGTACTTGCGTTATGCATATTACAATTTTCTTCTTCATCAGCTAATATCACCGCGTAACTGTTTTTCAAAGATGCAATTTGAGTCTGCAATGTCCTAAGACGTATTTCCACCATTTCAAAGTTCTCTTGAAGGTTATTTATTTGTATTTGCATTCGCTGTCTGATCTGAAAGTCGATAATATTTCTTTTATGATTTATGAGGCTAGAGCTGAGGACAGAACGATCGTAAACACGTTTTAACTGCATATCCTAAAAGGAGTGTAATGTTTTTGTTGACAAATGGGTGGTAATGTTTGCGGGTGTATATCCCTGATGCAAGACAGTATTACAGCTTTTTACATGGGAAGCTTTTCTCCTCAAAGTTGCAATTATAAACAACGTAGCTAAATATACAGGGTGTTATGAGACCGCTGCCGAAAACGAAGACAGATGATAGTACTCATGATACAACTTTAATGATGGTACGGAAAAAGTCGATCCAGACTAAAAAAAATCATATCTCTAAATCGTTTTATTAGCATTATTTACGCTCCATCATGTTAGTACAGCTAAATTAAACGGTAGTTTAATAGAATATACAATACTGTACTAAAAAAACAACCAGCAATGAAGCATGATAACAAAACCAGCTGGACTAACATTATGGAGCGAAATAACGCTAATAAAACGTTTTAAAAATATGATTTTTTTTTAGTCAGGATCAATTTTTTTCCGTACTATCATCACAGGTGACATGAGTACTATCACTTGACTTCGTTTTCGGGAGCGATTCCATAACATCCGTTATATAAAGGTGATAATAGTGTATTCATCGAATACACTGGTAATGTTTTATTTTTAGTTGAATGTAAACATGTTGTTGAAAAGCTACGATACACTCTATGCAAATGACGCTCCATTCATCGATGCATTTATATTTCGAACTCTCTGATATGAATTTCCGATTGTAATCGAAACGGCCATTAAAGAAATTCGCTACCTTTTTCCAACTACAGAAATTTAATATAAGTTAAGTATTGCTACTACACAGCCCATTATTAGAAACTTTATCCGGCGTACGAATGTAAGTATGTAAAATATGTAAAGCGTTCTTTTCGATTTTTACACCTTGGGATACATTATTGGACTTTTAGTAAGGATTCCTATTTTTTTAAAAGTATAATATAGCCTATAGCCTTCCTCGATAAATAAACTATGCAACACTAAAAGAATTTTTCAAATCTGCCCAACGGTTCTTGAGATTAGTGCATTCAAACAAATAAACAACCTCTTAACTTTATAACATTAGTATAGATATGCATAAGTACTAAAAGTATGTACACCTTTTATTTCTAAACCACCAAATTTGATTTAAATGATGCATTATTTTTAAAATAGGAATCATGGTGGCGGCTACAATTTATTTCTGCAAAGTACCCTTAAAATGAGGTAACTAAGTTTTATATGGACAATCGATAACTAAAAATTTTCACTTAACAAATGATTACAGTAAAAATGGACATCTTGAAA